>PNEQ01005209.1:0-24220 GCA_003012365.1 Medauroidea extradentata | reverse complement strand
CAGACGACACTAGAACCAATACGACTGGTATAGCTACTAGCTCTTCTGGTGGAAAGACTCAGCACCAAAGTCTTAATAATCAACGACATCTAGGAGACGATCAGTAACTACTGGCAGCCCTATCTAGAGGACAACAATAAAACTAATTAAAAAAAAAAAAGATAGAAGGTGGAGCCAATGAGGGTAGCTAGGTATCAAGACAAACGGACATTAACCAAGATGGTGGGTAGACCGTACACAAATAATTACGAGACACATGCTGAACAGATCCGGTCATCCGGCTCCTAGGCTCCTGCAATAGAAGGAACTATACTACACTACTGAGCACTTGAGAATAAATGCTCTGCTCTGCGAAGTGTAGCAATTCCCGTTAAGAAAGGGATATTTTTGACTGCCATTAGCGAATCTAGAAGACAATTTTATTTCACGTAGGTAGAATAATCTCGTTCTGATCAGTGAAAACAGTCGCACAACGAACGTAATGTATTATGCAACAATTTTAATACTGCTGGGCGAAGTGCTGACAGTTATAAAACGCGATAAAATGCACAGTGAATAATCAATCTTCGGTTTGCTGTTATTAAAAAATATTTATCAATGTTACGGCACTTGCGCGGTAACTACGAAGAAAGAACGTCACAAAGTTTCAAACAATAATTTAAGTACGCCGTCAGTTGAGTGGTGTGGAGTCGCATTAAAATCACAAGAGGAACATTTAATCGGTAAATTACATCGTAAATAATATGTTTTATTTTACACATAAATGCACGTGACTGGAGTGTTTCAACCAAAATACTTGAATTTCAACACTTACGTTATTTTTGCAGTTTTAAGCAAAAATACCGATCAAATTTTTTTTTCAAATAATCAGGCCAGTGAATCACTATTTGTAACTTATACCTGTCCAAGGGATAAATATATACAACCACACTTGCAACAATATCTCACAAGCGGACTAAATAAAATACACTAAGTAATTTTTTTTCAGTCTATATGTGTAAATTTACAAGCACAAAATGTGAAATAGAGCTATTCTTACAGTATGGCGTATTTTCTTCAGTACAGTTTTGATATATTCATTTCCGTATTACAGCGAACTTCCAATCATAATCAAATGATAAATTCTAAGTTTCTGAAAGGGTTCGAAACTATGTGCCTTTAGTTACCAATCCATAGTTATAACATCAAAGTGACAATTGCAGCTTGACCTGTAATGTGATGCCTATGGATTATACTATATTAAACCTTGCTTTTGACAACTAGTAATAATTCAGGATTTTTGCTTTCTTTTGTAAACTACGAACGTCTCCTTTAGGTGTCGCTTAGCAATGAAATGAATGGCATCTATCCTACTTTAGGAACCCATCTTGGGCAGATGGCTCTATTCTCTGGGTGCTGAATGTGCTATCCACATCAGCGTTCACCCACACCTTAAATTTAACCTGGATATTACCACTGATTTACTCATTTTCCATTCTGATTTGAAACTATCGTACTTTTACTGTCTAATACTGGTATATTTAATTTAGTGACGGAAAAGAAAATGTCACAAAACGGCATTTTAAAATACACGTAATTTTTTTCGTGGCACGTTAAACTATTGATACAAATATATTCTGAAATTGACATAAAATTCTCGGAACCTAGTCAACATACTGTTTAAATAATTATCTATATTTAGCTGATCACAATTTTACCTTGAGACAACCGTTATACTTTGCATACACAAGTCTTACTTTTCCCAAAAATCGGGAGATATGTACGTATGTTACAACCCCAGCTTGATTTACGCCATTGTTATTAAAGTTACACAGTTATTTCTGAAACACATTTTTAGTTGTAATACTAATGCAGCTTCACTTACAAATAATCACGCAGGCTGTTTTTGTGGATGTGAGCTAGAAAGTAATCATATATATATATATTTTTTTTTTTTTTCAAATATGGAAATAATATACACAGTTATTGTAGCTACGGAATAACTCTCAATAACAATTATTGCGTTTTAACAGTAATGGTAACGTAAGAAACTATGCTGTTAGGAGAAAATACTTTCCACAATAATGTTTTTTTTAATAAGATGTAAACGCAAATATACATATTTAGTGTAGCTGTAAAATTATTCTATGCTACATAACCACTAAAGTTAAGCATTTACCACTATATTTTTGTAAGAACAATACCATATAAAACTACACTGATTTAAGGAAGACCCAATTTGGATGTTTTTTTACTGCACTAAAAATGTCCAATTTAACATTAATATGTAGTTTATTAAGCTGTCAAATTTATACCTTCTCTGCAGGGACGTGGAGCTGTAATTCTACTACTTGAAAAAATTGTGTATTATTATTATAATTTTAAAATTTACCTCAGGAATTTCAACTGATGTCCTTTTGGACAACTACCGTAACTAATATTATATTTCAATACAAATGTAAAATGCGTAGTGAGAGTAGGATAACTGGAGAATTTAGCAAAATAATTATCATGTAGGCAATGCGTAAGTTTCTTTAAGTATTACTGTCACTTTGAAACCTTGAATATCATTGCTACCGGTTATCAAATCCTGGTAATTGACAAAACCTGGCTACACGAGTGAAATAACCTACCCTGTTCCATCAAGTGAATATTTGCTACCTCCCTGTTACAAGAATTCCATAAAAAGTAAATTTAAATCGACCACTGAGTCATACCTATGTCTTAACTTAGCCAATTTTCAAAAATGAAACAGAAATACGTTTTACTCCATAAAAACCAGTACATTTGAATTGACATTGTAACGAAACTAACAGTTTTTAATATCGCCCTTGTAAGTTGTTGTTACACACTGGCACTTTAAAATGCAGTTACCAAGTTCCTTCTCACTAGGGTACTAGATAAAAATTTTCATTCCTTTATCAAAGGCATAGCAGTAAACGAATATTTCACTAATCTGGCAAAACAAAATAACATTTGGTTTTATAATTTTTACTGATCTTTTAAGGTTCATTAGTCACTAATGATAATTTATTTTAAGGTTTATGCCATAAGTGCCATTGGTCGCTAATGCCTAAATCATTTAAGATTATGCCATAAGTGAATTAAATTGCTATTGCTAAAGTCAATTAAGGTTCATGCAATTAGAACCATTAGTCGCTAATACTTATGTAATATAACGTTTATGCTAGGAATGCCGCTAGTCTTTTATGCTAATCAGCATATTCATACCAATTCTGTGCCTCATGTTCAGTGTCCTTAACGTATTGCTTGTGTTGCCATTGAATGTAGCTCATGGCGTCACATAAATATGAAATTGTTATCTTCTTACCACAAAATGCCTACTCGTTTGTAAAATATTTATGTTTCAAGTGAACAAAATAATATGCACATGCTTCTTGTCGTATGTCAACAAATGGCGTTGTTGTATACTCAACTTAATTAATTTTCTTCGTTATTCTTCTTTGCCTTAAGAAATAAAAATCGCGGGATGATGTAAAGAAATATGGGAAGGTAACTCGCATTAAGTAATACAATTTTCGAAATATGACTAAGCCATATGAATAAATTGTTTTTAATTTGCAATACTTTCATCAGTGACATGTTTACAAGATCCTAGCTTGATGAGTGATAAAAGTGATATTAAAAGAGAACTGTCACCTGTGAAATAATTGAGGCTAACGTTTTATAAAAAGATTTCTTTACAAAGTGTAAAGCTTTAAAAATGTTTCACGTAACGCAAACGAATTCAGACAAACAGCAGAGCACCTATATTTGATAGTATTTCGATATAAATTAGTGTTTAAATGCATGAGTCATTGTCACCGACGACTTGTATTGATTCTCAAAATAAAACCCAATAAATAATCAAGCGACATAATATTAGGAGTGTATTATAAACATATATGTAGAGACACTGGTTCTTGGTGAAAATAATTTTGCTACAAATAGTTTCAGAGCCGTACGTCCACACCTGCAGCTGTTCTTCCTGATAAGTGGTCGAATCTTTTCAATTCTCAGCGTCTTGAGGTTCTACCCTCGCTCATTACAGGCGTGTGGAATGACAGTAAACTGGTTGTGATTGGCTCAGTCAAATATGAGAAACCTCTCCACAAATACACACTGCCAATTAGCGTGAATCAGAGCTCCTGAGGCACTAAAACAAATTGCTACATAATTCTTTTCACCAAAATTTCCTGGGTCTGCTTGTATGCTTGAGATACAAAACCATTACTTTTGTTTACATTTCAATTGATATGGAGGGTGTTCTGCCAGAAGATGTTCTACCTACTCCTCAGATGTTACATACTCTATGTCAGATATTTGGACTGGAGACCTTCACTGTCTCCATCAGAAGAGTTTCCACAGGAACAACTGTGCAGTTCAAGAGATCTCTTCCACCAACCGTCTACAACATCCTGGTAACAGCAGTAACAGCAGCTATAGGGACAGCTCATGTCTGTTACTATATTATTACGTATGAATTTAATATGACCATTGCTTTAGTAACCGTAGGAGTCACCGTCATATATGTTACCTGCTTGGTAAATATGATTTCAAATAATGCATACAGTAAGTGCATGCAGAAGATTATACAGATTTGCTTAGAAATCGACAAAATAATTATTTACATGCTATGCCAACATTACAGCAAAAGTTCAAAACATTTTTTAATACTTTTCAACTTATGGATACTACATGTTGTTGTCTTTTTCTCGAATACTCTAGGTAGATCATTTTCTATTTTTAAATGGGTACCATTCATTTTCGTTTTTTCCGGACATGTAATACAACTTGTAACTGTCACAATGACAGGAGAATTTATTAACTGCGTCCGTCAAATAAAAAAAAAAAAAAACGACTCAGACTACGTAATTGAAACTTTCGCCATATTGATATTGTACTTAGAGGATGCGAGGTCCCAGCATGTAAAAATAGAGCGAATGCTGCTTCGTCAGACAGTTTGTCGTCGCGTACCAATACACATGTGGAAGGTTTACAAATACCACACACGCATGAAAAAGGAAAAAAGAACACTAAAAATTCTTTGACTCCGTGTCGAAATAATTTGGAATCGTATATTTTTAACATTAGGACACTTTACAAACATATTATTAACATTATTTTCCTTACCAACGAATATTTTGGAGTTTCAGCTTTTTCCATCCTTACATGTATATTTAAAGTGATTCTTTGCTCATTTAACTGGGCGGTAAATACAAACTATTTGCGTGACAATGACGTCTCTCAAGGATGGAACTTGGTTATTGCTGTAATGTGGTCTGTGTTGTACTCAGGTCAGGCCATAGCCATAGTGTGGTCTTGTAGCTCTACTAGAGATGAGGTGAGGGAGACTAGAGACATCATCCAGTACATGCTTCTTGAACCTCAGCTAGGTGAGGATGTGGTCCAGCAGCTGGAACTATTTAATGATCAGATCTGCAGCGAGGATATATCGTTCACTGCCTGTGGCTTCTTCACTCTAGATGAACCTCTACTCTGCTCAGTGGCTGCCTCTGCAATGTCTTATCTAATAGTCTTGTGTCAGATGCACTTGTCCTCAGATTATCCTAGTCACGCGGGTAAGAATTGCACTGAGTGATGTATTGTCATTGTACTAGTACGTTTTCTGTAGGTTCATTCAATTAGAATACTTCCAGAAAATAATCTATTTTGTTTTATAAAGTACAGTTCTCACAAATAAATACTAAACGTCAGTTCGTGTAATGCAGCTCCCGAGTGACTATTGTCCGTGTGGCACTCAACTTTTGAAATAAAATAATTTTTCAGTAAATAAATGTTAAATTGTAACTGAACAATTTGCTATACGTGATATCTCATGAATATATAAACTATTCTACAATGATTTGAGAAATAATAATATTAATAAAAATCACATTTTACATAAATATGTATTCCACAGTATTTTTTTTTTATAAATGTGCTCGTATGTGAGTAGTACGAATAATTTTCATGTTTATTTACATTAAATTTACGAGTACGTGTTCCAGAATAATATGTAGTAAAATATGACTACAAACAAGATTTGTAATAACAAAAATTATATTCATAAATATCCAAATACGTGTATCTAGTGTTTTGTTTCATAAAGTGTTAAAGGGAAAAATAAGAAAATATCGGCAATTTTTATTTCATACTTTACTTCGTACAAACGGCGAAATCATTTGTAATCTTGCTATCAGCAGCCTGTATTTCATCTGAGGAATGCACAACAAAGGTACCGGAGATGTCGGTTCTATACACAATTCTGAATATATGTGTCACGCTGGGAGTTTAACATTTTAAAATGTACATTTTGACTAATGGCACAGAAATTTATAAATCTTAGGACTTTGAAATTATAAAATTTATACAGATTTCCATTTGTTTGAAAAATTGAAAATTTAGCTATCGCGGCAAAAATAATTTGAAACAAAATTGCTAAACCGATTTTATATCTGCTCTCACTTAAGATTGAAAAATTAATTACGCAAAAACAGAAGAAACTGAATAGCATGTCCTTATTATTGCTCTCATTACAATTATTTACTTTTGACTTGAAACTGTATTTTTTTGACAATGCGATATAGTTTGTCATCAAGACAGATGCTTTCCAGCAGAGAACTTCTCGAATAATTCTGGCGCGACCATTCTCAGCCAGGCTCTCTACTGCAAAGAGTCTTATCACAAAGCGACTAGCAGGATCAACCTGCGAACCTCACCGACGAATTTCAGAGGTGAAAACTTCCTAAATGTTATGGACATTAATTAAGACTGAGTCTCCATCCTACGTGTTCATTTATTGATTTTCCTTGCCTAGTTTTGTTTTACAACCGAAAAATTCAAGTTGAACCGTACGTTGAACATAGCTACTGGTGTCACTTTTCAACAGACGTAAACTGAATGAACTTGGAACTTTTTATAAATGTTAACAAAATTTACAAAGATAAAATCAGTAGCTGTGTTATCATTGTGGTTCTCCTGGAATTTTCATTCACGAAAAAAAAAAACAACAATAAATCAGCACGTAGGAGGAAGACAGAAACTTTCACACGCACAATATGTAGCACTTATCATATTTCAGGTATTAAAATATAGAACATGTTAAACGATATTACTATACGAGTCTGGTAATATCAGTATATATTTGACAGTTTCCTTAAGACATATAGGATCTCTGCCATTGATGTATTGGAAACAAAGGTACAATAACTATAAGTAAACACTCCAATACATCGGTGTTTAAGATTACAAATAATTTCTACAGTGTACGGTGACGTAACCATGTGCTATGCCCACATCTCTCATACGTGAGCTTCCCACTGTCACGTGATCAACGGTAAGTGTTTACAAGAATTAGATTGACAATATACTCTTTCGTAAGCAACACAGAATCATCACAGCAAGGAATTAAACAAAAACTATCTACAGAAATATACTTATAAATCTTAAGTTTCTTAGGCACAATGTCTTCTCTACAATACACAGGTAGTACAAATAATTTTAGAATTACTCACAGGTTGGTATCTCAAAATACGTAGGATCTCTACACAACACTTAAATACACTAAGCATCCAACCAATGATTACAAATGTTACTATTTTCTCTCGTAAATTACTTTTAAATGAGATTCATATATATGAACCTTTCTTACAGTAAAAAAATTATACTACTGATCTTTGATCAAGACAGTCGCAGATCCTAACATTTTATCGTTTGTACATGGCCAAGAAAAATTTCCTGATAACTTAGGACTGTCATATATTTGACTTCCTTGCTTTAAAAATATTTGACGAATTACCAAATCAAATTTTTTTCTAATGTAGAGTGCTGTGCCAACATTATCCTGGTCACATACGCAATATTTAGTAAATGCTGCTCATCCGCAGCAGCTGAGGTCTAAAAGTGTCTACGCACTTTGCAGGAATTGCACATACGTTAATCATGAGTATTGATTACTCTCTTCTGAAAACTATCAATTTATTACGTAACGAAAATCTGTTGACAGACAGAACTGTCGAATTCAACATCCAAGCCAAACACTAGGCAGTCTAATCACAGCTCCTTTGATCCTCGTGAATAAATCCTTGCATCTTTATAAACACATGAACACACATACGTAACAGACGTTTTCGTCTGTGAGAATAAGTAGAATTCTGTTTCAGACAGTTTGCTAATGTTGTTTCTTTCTATTTAAATACTTCCTCCCTTAGGGATCCTTGTACGTCTATAAAGCATATTTTTGTAGTCACAGAAACGATATCTTACTTTTAAGATTTTCCTCAAAACCTCATTTTACCTCTAATGGTCTATGTAGTGTTATAAACTGTTAAACATCTCTTAATTGATAGGCCTTCTCATTTAAGGCGGTCGGATACCTAGTGCTTGCACGTTCAGTACCGTGCGCATGATATAAATACTACTTTAAAGAGCTGTATTGATAAACGTTCAATAATAAAATATCTACTCTGCAAGAAATACAATCGAATTGTGACGAGTATTTGAGACTTTATCTACAACTGAGTATTACAGTCGTTCGCTCCTCAACATCATAACTTTCCATACACATAAATATCGTTTTTGCTTGAGTTGCGTCTTTTAATTAGACTTCGCTTCCGTAATGGACGACTTGAAGTACACGCCCCCTGACGTCACCGCAGGGGAAAAGTACTGTGGGAAACAAAGCTTGTTTACAAACATGCTGATTTGTGAGTTGGTAATTGCAGAAAGCAAAAATGTTGCGCATACATAGATTTGCACGCACGAGTAAAAAATATTAGTTTCAATTTCATGGTTAAGATACGCAAATACATGAGATTAATGTTTACCTGAAAAAGCGGCAAATTCCAAACAAATAATCAATTTTCTTGACGTACATCTCATCCGGGACATGTGAAGCCAAACAGCTAAATGAAGGTTATGTTCGGCTGGAGTATCCATGGAGATAGGAATAGTTTCCCACACCAGACTGAAGCTCCGCCTCTTTTCAAGTCGTCCATTCAGCAAATAAAAAAACGTTTCAAAAGTAATTATATTTCTGTTATATTGAACTAAAGGGGTATTAGTGTTGGTTATATAGGTATTTTCATGGTACCATTTATCCTACCATTTTCCTTACTCAACCTGTAGCTATACTGGCCTGGGTGCATGGGTCTATGTTTGTACCAGGTTGTGTTCTAATCAGGTTCTGCTGCCAAGTACTGTAGTGTCGTGTGACGTGGATGATACAAGGACATAGGCGTGTGTTATATTTGCTCACACAGGAATGTTACATTGCAAGTCTGAATTATATTATACTTGGAGACATTACACCATCAAATGATGTAGGAATCATGGCGCTTACAAAACTTTCCTCCTTGTGCTCGAGGAAAATAGCGAGTTGTATTCTAAGACAGTCTTGACCTCATGTCGTCACGTGTTATCTCTGAGCAATAAGTTGCGGTTCTGACACTTGTTATCAAGTACAATTTCAGCGGAACTTTTTATACTCTTATTGAACGAGATGAAATAACTGCTACTGCGTGTATAATCTTTTCTTTTGCTAGGATAGCGAAGGCAGGAATAAATATAGGACATTTAGTATGTAACGAAAAATTAACAATTTTACCACGTTTGTTTTACTAACTCGTTTTCTTGTCTGTCTGTTTATTTGTCAATTCGGTACGTATTTGTCTTGTTTAGACTCGACTGCAAAATGTCACCACTAAAGATAGTCGTCCTAAAAATAACTTTGTGTTAGTTCAAAAAATTATTTAGCAGGAACCATTTACTACAACTTTTTTTTTTCAATGCGAAACGTAAAGCCCAATAAAAATGACACTAACATTACGTGCACCATAAATCCTATGTTTCTAATCGTTACACATTACAAAACTGCCGTTTATACCAAAATATAACCTCAAGACTTGCCAATAGATTTTAGTTTTTTTATTTCGCCATTTATTTTGCGTTTCTGTCCCAGCCATATATATTGTAAATTTTAATACGTATATTGCAAACCTTGTTTCGTTTAGTACGAAATTATTATTTTTTATACTAAATAAAAGTTTTATTTATTCAAAAATTTTAAAATTTTAGTAGATTATTTAATTATAAGTGTAAGTCAGTATATTAATGTTACGTAAGTTCTGTAGTTATTAAGATTAGATAGTTAAATTTAACAGTCAAAGCAATTGCTGATTTTTAAAAGTATATTGTCACCGTTAGCTAGAAATGTCGTTGTTAAACAGTTTTATTAATTTTCTTTGTAATTAGTTGTACGGAAATTTCTTTAAACTTGTATCTTAGTAAGATAATAGTTGGTATAACTAGAGGCACAAAGAATTATGCGAGACAAACGCTCTTACAATTAAAAGGTATTTCAGAATGCCACAAGTACTCATATAAATGACATCAATTGCTCTTTATGTCCACATCTCCAGAGCTGTGATTCAATGCTTAATTATATCATCATGAAGTTATAAAAAATTAAGAAGGAATAGTTATCAAGGTTTTGAGATACAAACTTATACAACCAAACTGGACAATTTTCTGTCATTGTTTTTAAACTTTACTAGACCAATTTTTTTTATTTACAGAGTGGTGTGAACTACAGCGACAAATTTCGTAAGGTGATTTCTTGCTAAAATATTGAGTAGGAAACATACATGAAATTTCCAATTAAAACAATACACTATGATAGATATTGTCAGTTTGAACATTTGTGGTTCGATTTTATAAAATATATATATGTAAAGAGCACAGTTAGATTTATTCTTGTTTCTCCAAATACTACTTTATACTAACTGGAACTTCGATCAAAAAGCATATATTTATGATATAATAATAATAATAATAATAATAATAATAATAATAATAATAATGGGAAACCACTCTTTTACTGCATACATCTATCTTAGCGGCAAGATGCACAGATCATGGATAGTTCTGTATCAAGTGTATTTCTGCCTTAAAATGGTTTTTAATTTTTATCACGAAGTGTAACATTAATTCACTAACAAAAATTTCAGTAGTTCTGATTACATTGACAGTGTTTAGTATATTCAGTAATCTTTTTGCATTATGAATAGTCAGACAAATGTTTGTCGATACGTTTCACAGCCATCCTTCATAAAAAGCATTTAAGAACGAAAGTTTTTACATAGTTATTTCTGTTGAACGTCTGTTACTTTATTGTGTAGTGTTTAAATTACTGCATTTAGTTACCACTTTGCTACTACACGTCTCCTACAAGCACACTAGAGTTCTCTGCTATAGTAACATCAAGGTCAGCCTGGCCTTCGATCTCGTGGAGCGACACTATGACCGCAGTCACACTAGACGCAGAAATACTTCACTTAAACAGGTGCAGCTTTTACGAAGTAGATACACTAGTTTCGAAAGAGTTAGATTACATTATCCTCTGGTTATAAGAGAGCCAGTTTCTCAATTAGAGTGATAAAACATAAAACCATACAGAGAATTGTGTAAACAACTGTTAATGATGCATAAAATACTAACATGACATTGTTTACATAGGTATTTACCCAATGTTATTAATTAGTAAAGAAAGCTGTCAAAAGTTTAAGCCTAGCAATAAGTAATTTATTACAAGCAACTAAAATGGTTTTCATAAGGTATTCTACCGCCTCACTTAACATAGTACCAAACAAACATATTTTAACTGTCAGTTTCAGTAGGTTACCTAAAGGGACAAAACAATATTGTTAAAAGAAAAGCTGAAAATGTTTAAAAAAAATTTAAGAATTTTGTGTTACAAATAGTATTATTGCTCGATATATGAATATTTAAATACCTAACATATTATGTTATATTGTCAACAAATGAATATGGTACTGTGATATTAAAGTGCTTGTAGTTTTTATAATTGTATTTTTATTCTTTTTTCCAAATTGCATTTATATGTACGACTGAAAATACCTACATCCCGGAGCAATTTTTTATGCTCACAAATGAGATTTAAAGGTGTCTAAATGAATAAACAGTTTCGCACGATGTTATCTTCTCTGCTGGATCAATCAAATGCATAGAGTTAACCTCGCCTTACTAAGCACTACATGTATTCAGAGTTTGGCAAAATTCTGAAGAAAAAAAATGGATCTTAGATATTCCGTGGCAGCAATTATGAAAATATAAGAATAGAAAGAAAATTATTTTACAGTTGAGTTCAATGAAATTCCAAATATAGTGTTGTTCTTCAGATATGCGATATTATCGTTAAATGATAAAAAGGACCCCGATTTAAAATATTAACACAACAAAATGGTGGCGCAAATACCTCGTATGAGTAAAAATGTAAAATTGTCACAGTTTCGAAAACACGAACTTTGTATGAACAAAATACATTTATGTTTTGTCTCTTGACCAAGTTTGATTAAATTCGGTCAACAGGTCTATACACTTTTAGGGACAAACACACATACACACAGTGGCATACATACACAGGTTGGAAGGTAGTAGTCTAATTATTCTCCTAAGAGTATGCTAAAAAAGACTTAGACAACATTTTTATGAAGCTTTACGAACAATTATAATGACGAAGGGACTCATTCCTCTGACGTAATTTCTTGCGCTAAATAAAAATTTACAAAATATCTGTGGCGTAACTAAATCAGCAGAAAAGCTTCAAACAGGTACTAACTATTCTCACACATATTCAGAAAACCTTTTGCGGGTACTGAATTTTTTATCCTGCATTAATTTACTAATTAAAATTATTGAATTTATATTAAAAAAATCATGTACATGATTTCCTTCAAGCTACTCCGCAGGCATTAAATATTTCTTCTCAGATTTTCACTAAATACTGTTAAAATAGTGTATATCACTTTAGGTGACCAAAATTTGCCGAATAAAACGAAAGTTACACCATTTAGTTTACAAGTAGTACAGTTACTGTAACTGTAACGTATCCACAGTAAAATGTAACTCACATAAAAATGCACGATACTTTATAGCATACACAGACATTAGTTAGGTACTTGCCGTACAGCGAGGTTACTTTGCGTCATCATTGGTAACTTAGCACAAGAAGATTTGTTCTATTCCATGTGAGAATTACAAGATTCACCTCACTCCAAAGTACTGTTTATTATTAACTCAGTGAATGGTGTTGTATTCAACAATTAGAGATTTTGCAATAGTGTAATTACAACAAAAATGTCTGGGGCAACGTAACCACAAAATTAGGCATCCTAGCCCCACTTTACGGTACTCATTGCTCAGATATTACTCGTGCAAATTTTGTTCGAAATTGTATATAAATGAACAGCTTGTACGTTATGTTCCTATTTTATTTTTTAAGACTGGAATCTACCACATAGCCAAGTATGCAAATAACTCTCAGGGCTCCGACTGCTTCCAGATTGTACGGTAAGAAGCAACTGTTAAGTGAATATGGCCAGTGCGTGAATTCTAGGCCGTCATGTGCACCTTCAAAATTTAACCACCTCCACCAATAATACATTATTACATAATGTGGGTGTAAATAAACACAACATGTTCCAATCTGTCACGTTAACCTCGGAATCTGACCAAATCTTCATATATTCACGTGTTTTCATCATCTAAAGTGGTGGACCTAATACCATGAGGTCTTATTAAGTCAAAACTTGAATGGTTAAATATAGAAACATAAATTTTTGGCACAGTTGGTACAGTAGTGACAGAAATATTGCTTTAAATCTTAATTTAATAATGTCGTACTGTCTTCCATATTGGCGAACATACACCAGTAAAGTAAAAATAAATACAAGTGTGAATGACAAACTGTCGAGATACACTGGTTTACTGCTTATTTAGGAGATCTGAAATCATAACCTAAAACTTTATGTATCCATGCAATGCTATGTCACAAAATGGCAGATCTGTCATGTCATCGTATCACGTAAAATGGCAAGCGTAAAAAAAAAACTTATTTAACACTGGTATCTAACTACCAATTTTCTGACCATCTTATTATGGTCACTGGGGCACATTACGAGTAGTTCAGACATTACTTGAACGTTTTCTCTATATAAGAGACATAAAATACATGTAGCCTACATATAGCGCAAGAGGGGACTATCTCCGTGCTATGATGCCACCACGTGAGTGAAAGATGTCATCTTAAATTACTGCAACTTAAATTTTCGTTTTCAATTCAGTCCAGAGTTCGCGTGCTGCGCTTTACATCCGATAGTTTCTGGACAGCCTGTACATTCAACATGCAATTTAATTGATTTCGTCACAGATGCTCTGCATGTTCTATGTACTATTGAAATTTGAGTTATGACAAACGTGGCAACACTCAAGATCAGTTACTGAGCAGGACAGCAAATTAAAGCGTCCATCAACTAAGCGAGTAAGCAAATTTGCATGATGTCGAGAGTATGAAAGTTAACATATGCAGTTGAATCTTAAAATAGTTGAGACGAGCTAGTTGTACATAGCATCAGTAGTAATTTCTTCACATTTTATTCCCCAATCAGTTGTATGTTATTACCATACATTCAGATTGCTTACACTATATGACTACATTTATATGTATTAATGTATATACAATGCAAAGAGTTAAGTAGAATACCAAATGTTAACACGAATCCATTTTTATTCTTATTTCTGGATTTCGAATGTACTTGTAAAAAACAATCTTAACTAAAAATTTCAGCAAAAATGTAAACTTTTTTTAAGACCCTGATACATGAAAACTTAATTTGTATAATCACGGATAGAATTTAGACAAAAATCTATTGCATTTTACACTGAGACAATCGAAATAACACCGAATGCTCACTAACAAATATTGATTAAATGTATTGTTTTGTGCAATTTTTTCTTACTCAGCGTATGATTCTGGTATGAATGAGCAAATAATACTTTTACTTAGTTAAGTTGGATGCATTATTAGGAGTGTAAACATTATGACGTATGATTAAATCTTATTACGTAATTTGTCAAAAGGTATGTTAAAGAAACTTAACGAGTGTTTTGTTAGAATTAATTTTATCTGAATGTAATGATAGCATTGATTTGAATTATATTTCTTCACTCCGGCGGTAGGTTTAGTAAATATCCCCATTAGAAACACTTGTATTAATTATTACTAGGCAGCCTAATACTTTTGTATTTTATTAACATTATCTTATTTTGATACATATTGATAGCTGTTGATATTTGAAATAATATTTCCTAGCTTTAATTCTCAGCCAAACATAACCACTGTTAAACACAACTGGACAAATACGGTGAAGCTTGGTGTCGACATACATATTGGAGGTCGAGATGTTTACAGATTGTAGAGCAGGAAAACCCACACACGAGGCAGCTGTATAGATTGCACAAAGTTCAACCTCGCCTGCAGATATATATGATACAGTATGTCTCTATCTCAGCCGTGTTTAGTCTCTGTGGGTCTCTGCTGCTCTCGTCTGTCTTCTTTACTTCCTCAACTGGCATTTCAGTAAGTTTCTATGTCGGTTATAAAACTATTTTCTTGTACTGGAGATTCAGTAACAATTACGGCTTAGAATATGTGTCAAACTAAGAAAATGTATTGATTTGCGTAACATATTAAAGACAGTTAACTCTGTTATCAAGATATTAAGGCCTAAACGTTTCTCACAGAAATAATCCTATACTTAAAATGGTTCACTAAATTTTTTAATTATTACGGACCATGGTCATAGATAGACTATTGGTTGTAGAGACTAATGGAAATATAATTTGCTGCCTTTAAATAAATTCTGGAACCACAGTATTGCATGTTCTTCATCTAATCTGCAATTCAGTAGTTATGCAACCAGGCAGTACCTTTAAGATGCGGTCAAGTGTTTGTGCTATGGACAATTGTACAGCTTGGTTACATAACTTCATAATCAGCAAGCGTAGGTGATGGCCCCTGTATTATATAAATACTGTTGTTAAAATATAATGATGTACAGTACAGGCTGGTATCAGGTTTACAAACTGTATGAATACGTAACTGTGATGTTAACATTATTACTATTTTTATTCCCATCGATATTGAAAAAAAAGACAAATTGCTTACTATTGGTACATGGAAAACAAAAACAAAATTAAATAAATAAAATAAAATAAAAAATAAATTGCACACGGTGCTTAGTGCAGGGACCGCTGTGATTACACGTTCGAAGATAATGTTCCGACAACAAAATTGGTAGATGTAATTACATTCATGCGGTGTTTGAGAGGATTTTACAATTTTACGCACACTTTCAGTATGTCAGCTACACAATACGTGTTTTATGTCATATAACAATTAATTAGGGAGAATATTAAATAAAAACTAAACCTAATATGTTGAGGTACCTACGCGACTGGTTTTATCAGTAAATAGTTGCCTAAAGTAAATCGATAGTTTGTAACGAAAAAATTAATTTTCGTGTAAAAGTTATCTTATAGATATATTACAGGGAAAATTTATTTAAATTGTGAGTTGATGTATCTCTGTGCTTGACTAGTATCCAGAGTTTTGAATATCATGGGAAAATAATAAAATAATTTTAGGACTTGCCGTCTTGTAATTACCGTGAAAAATACGTTCTATAAAGTTAATTCGAAAAAGTAAGTTTCTAAAAATTGTAAATACATATAATGCTACATAAAATGCGTTAATACATTAAATGTGCACTATATCTCAATTTTAAAAACAAATACACTGTTTGCAACAATCTTCTTAAAATGAACGTTTGGTTATTGTGGTTCAGTTTGTTATAGCAAAGTAAAAGTTATGTTCTTGTACTTCGTACACATTGCAATAAACACTCCAGTGCTGGCGATTAGTAAAGAATATAATTTGGACATAGTGTTGTGGAAAGAACGTGGGATATATATATATATATATATATATATATATATATATATATATATATATATATATTCATAGTGGTGTGAATAGATAATATTAAATGTGTGTGAATGATGCCCAGATATAACTCAAGTGTAGGTGTAGGTGTGAAGACTGTGACACCTAATTACACGACTCACCATAACGCACACACATATTCGTAGACAAATAAAACAAGACTGATGTTAAATGCGATGTAATTAATACGGATAAAACTTTGCAACTTAGTGAGGAAACTGTCAGAAATCCAAAATTTAAAAGCATAGCATGCAAAATCAAACAGTTTTCTGAAGTCTATAGGTATTCTAAATTCAAATAAAATAATGTCAAGTAATTTTCAATCGGAAAATACTTTAAAATTTTCTCAGGGTTAAACAAAAAATTCTGTAAATATATCAAATATTTTCCTCGTCTGCTATGTCACGTAAAATATTACTCCCAGGACCTCTGGGTACAGGTGTATCTATATCATTCTTTAAGCTAATAAAACAGGAAAAATATTCAATTTAGTAACACCAAAAGTTCAACGTGTCCATCCCGAAACACACTTTAACAGTTTATGACAGTTTCAAATAACACAACTCGGAGTGGAATTACTAAAATTCGGGAGGCAATAATATAGTCTTATATGGGACTTATCTGGCCAAAATGGCTTAAGGCCGCGGTTCACTTCAGTTTTCAACGTCTTTTTTTATATTTGTACCAGATATTTTTTTCTTATTTTAGACATAAATTGTGATCAAATCTTCCTCTTAGGAAACTTTTGTATCTCTCATAGTTTTTGCTCAAAATTTGCACTTTACGGTTTTATGCACGCCACTAAAACCAACCGACATACCTAACCGAAAAAATTCTCAGTGTATGAAAATGTTGTAGGCTATGAAATGACATATATAAAAATAAAAATAAATAAATTTTTGTATTTTTAAAAATATTTTTTTACATTCTCTTTTAAAAATTCTGAATTTTTTATTAAATGCAAAATTATTTTATTTTTTATTTTTATATGTGTCATTTCACAGCCTACAACATTGTTATACAACGTAAACTTGTTCGGTTTGGTATGTCAGTTGGTTTTAGTGGCGTACATAAAACCGTAAAGTGCAAATTTTGACGTTTACGACTCATTACGAGAAAACTATCGTAGATACAACAGTTTTCGAAGAGGAAGATTGTCACAATTTATATCTAAATAAGAAAAAAAGTATCTGGTACAAATCTAAAAAAAAACTTTGAATACTGGGGTGAATCGCGCCCTAAAGTCGGTATCCTCTTCTTACTTGCTGTTCACGCCAAATTTAATCATATTTAGGCCTGTTGCTCGGTCCTCTTCTTACTAGACCGACAGTCTTAGATACTGTACTTAATTTTGGTGGCACTAATTATGATCCTACCCTTAGGATGTGCCTGTATGAAATAAATATTAAAAGGGCGTAAAACCTCACATCGCCATTCTTTGAAGTTTGCCACCCAAAATTTTTTGCAGCTTCACTTAAAACAGGGACTACAAAGTCTCCAGTCCTAAATTAATGTAACAAAATTTATTAAAATATTATAAATAATCTAAATTATAGTGAATGTACTTCACAAGTAGTATTTAGGGCCTAAATATTTATCTACATTCAAAAAGTATTGCATAAAGTGCAATTATAATTCTGGATAAAACCATTTAATCTTAATTTATGATTCGTCGTCGGCATAGAATAGCCACGTTACTCAATTAAATAAATTACGTCGGGACTTTTAAAATTACGTTAAAATGTTATAAATACTTCCATAACTCAATATTTAGTATAAAATTACGTTTTTAGATATTAAAAAGTGTTTCTGTGACATTTAAAAAAGTTAAAATTACCGTTAATACTAATAACATAAGTGCAATATTTCATATGTCGCAGTGTGCATAAATGTTTTACATTTGTATTTCAAATAATATTATAAACTTCAAACAAATTAGTAACGCCGGAAATATGTATCACAAGTATAATAAATTCATACACAATTTATCTGTTATAAATAAGTTATGTAATTAGTAATCCTGTATCCATACTTAGGAAAAAAATGAAAATATTTACTACCTATGAATTTCTAAAACAATGGAAAAAATTATTTTAAAGTACGTAATTTAAATATACACGTTTTAACTTAGCAATGTCTTAAATTAACGTATGTAGATTTTAACATATTTTTTGTAATTAATTTTTTTTTTGTTCCACAAAGTTAACCAAACTTGCCTTCTCGTAGTATCTGCTACGACCTTGAAATATAAAATTACGGAGATACTTTTGTCCAACAGATTATAATACCCCTACAGTGTAGAATGACTTTGTCACATCTCGGGAATTAATGTAACGATAATTGAGATATTTGGTCCAGAAAACTAATACTGTATTTCATGTCATTGTGCATGAATTTTGTATTTACGGTAAGCTGGAAGAAACAAATTTTTCTTGTTTTTTTTTTTTCCTTCAGAAAAGTTAAGAGAGCACATGTTTGATATCTCACGATATTTATCACAGTTCTCATGAGTGAATGACAAAAACAATTAATTAACTTATTAAATGAGTTGCGTATCACTATTTCATACACTCAGGAAGATTTATTAGGTCTAAAAATCTTTACAAAGCTAGGTAAGTAACATTAACTAAGAGTATATGTATATGAACTCAAAGTTGTGTACGTGCAGGCCTATGTTTACACGTACATAAGTTTTTATATTCGTGCGTGACATGCCATAATGCTACTTTCATAAGACATACTGTACTTTGAAGATATTTTGTTGTTTATAGCTTGACGTAATGATTTTATTCCTTGTAGAATTGTTTAGTAAATACTCCATTATTGCAGTATAAATCAACCATGATTAAAATATTTTCTTGATAAATGTAACTGCACTTCCAGTGTTAATAAAACATATTGTACTTCTTCTTTTCTTTAACAGTCCTTGACAATACATTCAGTTATGTAAAGAAAATAAGTTAAAAAGTATGAAAATATATTTCTTCAGTATATTTACTTTATGCAACAAACATTTGCTTAAATTGAACTTGGCCTTTTACGATCTGCGATCCCTTTTATAAAACTGCTCCTTTATTGGGCATTTAAATTTACGCAGCCTGTCACTCACTAATGATTAAACTCTCAAAGTCTTAATTATGTGAATGATCAAACTGAAATTGCAGTTCCTTGCGAGGTACTTGTCGTCGCGTCTAGTGTCCGATAGAGACGTAGCCTCGTCTGTATCAGCGCGGTTGTCGCAAATAACGCAATAATTCAAAAGTTCTCTTAATCTCGCCAAGATTATAATTGCTACAATCGTTCCGTTTTAGAACTCCACTTCAATAATGTTCCCGCGCAAAGTTTATCAACACTGATTTGTCCGCGAAACAACTATTACGTCAAACTAATGTGACTATTCCTAATCCGAATCGTGAAAGTACAATGAAATCGGCCAACTTCATCAGAATTAAACTTTCGCAAATTATCCAACGTCGATCGATAATTGGCAGCGCGAGCGACCCTTTCTAAGGCCCCCGCGAACTCCTGCCCCGATCAAAACTTCCAAAAATTTTATCAACTGAAAATGTAGCTGACCCGTGCGAACCTCCTTTCGAAGGGGTTCTCGGGCAACTGCCGCGATCCTGTGTCAACACTCCCTGGCAACAACAACCCTCGCAATCTCCACGTTTATAAACTGACCAATCACCGACTTTCCCTGAAAAACTGTCTCGCGACACAGGCCCTCCGCCATTTATTATTTCAAAATTATTTAAATTATTTACATAAAACTTACATTGCACAATGACACAGATTTCTCACATACAATCGTTTCCTTTTAATTTTGACACTATTTAACTACTATATACAATTCCATTTATTTTAATTTTTGCCACCAGCATGGCTTTGGCTTGTTCGCCGCCATTTTGGAAAGTTAGGGGGGAGGGGGAAGAGAAGAAAAGAGCCTCGTTCCAAATTCTCTCGCTGTCTCTCAGAGTGATTTAAAAGGGGAAGGGGTTACACTGCTGGAGCGTGGCTGGGCCACCAGCGAAGTTTCTCCGAACAAGCAAACCAACCAACCCCTCTTACACTCATTTTGAGACTCCCTGGGGATGCGACAAGCCTCGGCGACACTTTTTTCGTGGCCCCTCGCAAAGCTCATATTTCCTGTCCTGTTCAGTGCTGACTTCACCTCGACCCTCTCTAGAGGCTTACCAACAACACACTTTCAGTTCAGTCTTTACGCTACACATCCATCCTAAATACATATCATTTATAAACATCTTGAAATTTTGCCTATTACAAAATATAAGTTAATTTGTTCATTACAACTGTTCTTATTCCTATAAATCTTTGTGTTACGAAAATATTGCACTTAGTTTAAGTTGTAAAGACGTTCATATTTTACATTAAAAATATTCGGTTTTTTGTGAATAGTATACTATTGATATTTTTTCACGTTTCTTTTCAATGCATGCATCAAACAACTTCAAATTAATTTCCTGGAATATAATATTTGTGATTAATATGTACCTGCAATATTTGGAAACGCATTAAGTGTTAAAATTAAAAATAATATAACATAATGTTTTGCGCTACTACGTTGAAAGCGAAATCTATTGAAAGAGAATGAAATTTATTTAACTATAAATCGCTTTATTTCTCTAAAATTATGTTAGGTGTATTTATTCAATTAACTATGTCATGACTCATAACGCATGCCTTTTCTTCGAAAAACGGAATAGACTTGACGAACAAACGCTCTAAGAACTTAAGATTAGTAAAATTTAAATATAACTTCTTTGGTGAAAGAGGAAACCATTTCTTATTTTATCGACGTTTTCATGACTTATTTGATAAATTGGCTGTTTTGATAACTGTATAATTGCATTTCATATATGTTATCAGTGTGATAGTTATTGTAAAGTTGTGGGACCTATACTAATGACACTGCTGTGTCGGCTGAATGCTGTAGAGACTGAAGGGAAATACATAGGATTCGTTGTCACAAACTATAGTTGCATGGTCGCTAGAAATATATAACTTCATAGGTTTCAGTAGCACAATGTACCGAGCGTTACCTTCATACTTCCTATAAACAACAGTTAGTACTGAAAAAACCTCACGGCAGGATAAGTAGGAAACCATTTTTTATGGAAACAGATTTAATGTGACTCGCATTAGTTAAAAATTTAAGTAACTTACGCATCTTGCAGCCGACAGCAAAGTCTAAAAAGGACAGTCTAACTATTGCGCTAGACACACTCGTGGTCCGGGGAAGGGGGATGGCGCGTAAGGGTTTGCAGCGTAAGCCAGGTAATAATCTCTTCAAATACACGGACACATAACAGAGATAATATATTAAAAACCTGGTGACTTTAATACAAGTGGAGCGTAGCTTTACAAGTAAGTGTGTTATTACAAGTGTCATTTAATCAAACCATTGTTTTCATTTTCCATCTGGCATAAATGCCTAAAAACCCTTGAGTTTTATCTTGTAACGTTTGTTTTCAAGGAAGTCCAAGCGGGAAGAAATCCTAATTTTATATTAGTTTTAAATAGAGTTACTTTCAAATACTTTACTTGGGAGAGCTTTATCCGATGACAAAAAATAACTTATGGTAAAAAATAATTACAAACTTCAACAAAAATGTAAACTAATTGGAAAAAATATATTTAAGTTGCATTTGTTATGTGTGTGTAAAGTAGGTACTTCCTCAGTTCAGAATAACCCATCTCTTGGAAACTCATCATCATAATAAAGTCATACGTAGATTGGTAACGTTTAGGGACGTATATACATATAGTTCTTTACAAAATACATTATGTATATAAATTTAATATTTTGAAACGATCCATATTTATACACGTCCCTAGAACTCACTTATCTACGTACGTCTACATTATGATGATGAGTTACTAAGAGAGTGGTTATTCTGAAGCTTGAATTTGCGTACTATATACGTATATGACAAAAGTTACTTAAATTTATTTTATACATTTTAGCTCACATTTTTTTAAAAGTTTGTTTTTAATTTTTTATTTCCTTTTAATTTATTTGTTCCCTTCTAGACTTAAGTCTCTGAAACTTATTTAATTTACTGGCTGGAAAAAATGTTGGTCCACCCTCCCAGAGATTTCGGAATAGACGGGTAAAACATTGAATTAAACGCGGTCCGGCCGGTGCCCCGAAGTTGGCACGTAAGCGACGGTGCATGTTTGCCAATCACTCGTCACCACGTACTCCCGCCCCCTAAACTTAAAAGTTGTAAAACATAATTTTCACTCTAAAGTTAGAGTATTTTAATAATATATATGTAATATAATGCCGTAATATTGCACAATAACAGAATTTACATAAGTATGCCAAATTTAAGATCAATAAGATACCCGCAAGTGCTAGAAAAAAGGTTTTCAATTATTGAAACGGACAACTTTCATACATACGAACATTGCAAGATAAATAAACCTTGTAAGAATTAGCTTGATCATTTTTCCCACAATAGCCTTTATTTGTAAAAAAAAAAAAAAAAAAAAGCATGTACCTACTTCCTACACACTGAATTCCAATGAACATAATGATATGAAATATTAGTACTGAAACTATATTTCATACCCTACGGCTTGAAATTTATGTATATAAAAAAACAAATTAATTATGTATTAAAATAATGCTGGTCAAAAAAATTATAGATTTCAGTAAATTAAAAAATACAAAAATACTTAGTAATATATTTTTACACAAGTCAAGCCGTAACCCATGCCATGAATTCTCAATGTAATTTATTCATATCCTAATACGGATTAGTTTTCGAATATGTAAATAGTGCAGTAAATACAAAATTGGAATATAAAAATGACATTTTAGAAAGGCGGGATACATTATGTTTTGAAGAGGAATATCTAATCCAAATTAACGTCTACAAAACTAAAGCTACTGCATACAAATATAACATGATTACTTACCAACTCAATAAAATCAACAAAAAACTTTTACATACCAATCGCCGTTACAGCAACAGGCTGAAAACTATTATCGATAATAGTACGGCATGTATGTAATCAAACTTAGCACTGGATATACGCGAAGAATCACTCTAACAGTTTTGCTGCAAGCTGTATAAGAGTATAAGAGCGTGTGTCGTGAGAGTGTACTCGTTTAGAGGAGCTGTACTGACATGGCCACCTCCTTCACTCTCGTGCTGTCTGTGTATCTCCTGATATTTGCTGCTATACAGGTATAGGCCAAGTACGAGAGTATGTCAGTGTTATATTGTACTTGCTTACAGGAGCTGTACTGATATGGCCACCTCCTTCACTCTCGTGCTGTCTGTGTATCTCCTGATATTTGCTGCTATACAGGTATAGGCCAAGTACGAGAGTATGTCAGTGTTATAT
>PNEQ01005208.1:0-24225 GCA_003012365.1 Medauroidea extradentata | reverse complement strand
ACATTTACATTTGAGAATGACATTCGTTTATTTGCGGAGAAAAGGTAGACTAAAAATGTAGACGATCACAAAGCGTAAAAAAAAACACACACACATTGCGACAGAGTAATTACTTTTATCTTTTTTGGTACGCCCCTCCCCCTTCTCCATACACAACTTGTCAAGTCCCTGAACGTGCCCGACCTTTCGATCACTCTGTATTATTGTCTATGCAAATGACTGTCAGCGCTGCACGTGATATGTCGCAAACAGTTTATTTCTGAATGGCGTGTACACTGCCGGGCCGTGCAGGTCACGTTGACAGCATAACCCGAACTACGGCGTCCGCTCGCATATATCTGTACATACTAGCATCATACAGGATGTGTTGCAAGAACGTATTGGTTTGTGGGCATACACCATTGCTCATATTTTGTTGGCCAAACTTGTGTTGAGTGACTACAAATAAAAAAAAGTACAATAAAAGAATAAACAGAAAAAAGTCAATTCCAGAGGATATCGGTCAATTTAACAGCAAGAATTCTAAATTAAGAAGTCACTCAGATTTCGACAACATCAACACACAAAAGACGGACATAGAGAAAACCATGATATGAGTATGGTATGATATGGTATGATATAATATGATATGATATCGTCCTTTGGCATGTGAAAAGGCCAACGTCTCAGATGTGTTATTTGTCCATAAACCATTTTACTTAACCTTAAGCTAAAGAGAAACCAAATACAGCATAGTGACCTTGAATTCTACAGCTACAATATTAACCATTGATTTTTGGAATTTGTTTTTAATTGAATTTCTTAACAGATTTTTCTTTCTACTGAAAAGTTTGTAAAATGTGATGTTGGCCCTTTTGTCCGTCAAGGGACGTAGAAATATCTGGAGCATGGCCATAACGTAGAGAATTTCTTCATTCATCTGGCTAGTACTATACACACTACACACGGCTTCGTTTAGGAATATATGACCTTAATAACACGATGTCATCGCTTCTATGTTCTGTTTATAATCATTTCATTTGTAATTTATATGACACAATTATCTGCAGTGACTTGCAACTTCACAGCAGTTTTGTAATCCGTGAACGTCAACCAAGTTTCTTAGGCGCCGCGTCTCTCACAACATTCTAACCAACGCATTAAATTTTTTCACGCATGATTTACTGTCATTTATTTTCAATGCCGCAGTCGCTACTGTTCCGCAATGGACACAGGAAATAGCCGACTCACTCTAAATAAAAAATACGATGTTGCGAAGAGCGGAGATAATGAAATCACTAAAACACGACAAGGTTTTCTTCTGGCGCAGAAGAAGGATGTATTATTTTTTTCCTTCGTGAATGTGCGTTAAATATTACACATGAGGGTGTAAGGGGACATATTAATTACTGTCGTAAGAAAACCCAACATACGTCATTATAATACAGTGTTGCAAAATGCAGATAACACCTAATCAAACAGAAACACAGAAGTGAGAAAACAAATCGTTATGAGATATTCTCAACAAATGAAATAAATACACACAATTTAGTAATATGTAGCCGATGACATGAGGAATATGATGCAAAATCAGAATGACAAACAACTGTAAATCAGTTTTGTTGAAATATTGTGGACAAATTCTAAAAAACAAGCCGAATTGACTGGTCAGAACATATGCCCACGTAAAACAAATCTAATACATCCCAAGAGGAATTGTATCAAATCGCAGAAAACACAAATAAATTAAAAATTATTTTCGCGTTATGTTCAATGAATTGTGCTTGTTTTCTTTGGATGTTTTTCTTGTTTCTCTCTTGATTTCCTGAGACAACATAGCACTGCACTGACGTATGACAACAATATTTCACTCAACCATTCACCCTCATCGCAAGAATTTTTAAACGATATTACCAAAATATGTTTGTGATTTGGCGACAACATTGGACAAGGTCAACACATTATGAACATACGTATTAATTCTACTACAGGTTAAATCTCGTTATTTTTCAGTTATTGCATATGTGAGTTACTAACTTATAAAATGTCTTAGGAATAACTATAGTAAATACAGTACAAAAATTGTAAAATCAAAGAATTGCTAATAGAGTTACAAAAAGTGATAAAATTAGTTATTTGTTTTATGTATGTTAAAAGATACTGTAATCATCAATATGTAATTGTGTCTATATATATATATATATATATATATATATATATGACTAATGTAAACATGTATGCCTAACTGCCAAAACTCTGTACAGTTCCTATATAGAGCAATGTTCTCTGGGACCTCCCTACAAAATAATTAATATATATATATATATAAATTCTTATCGTCGAATCCGGCAAGGGACAACTTCTGCCGCTAGTACAGCTGGTATCGCGGTAAGAGGGTTATTCAAGGGGAGCAGATCAAAGCTTACAGCCTATCTCCAAGTGTGACCAAATTGAACGGCGCCATATTTCAGCCTATAACATGTGATATCCAATACCAACGTTTTTTGATATTTTTTCCCTGCTAAAGCACACAATTCCCTATCTTCGCCTGCAGTAGGCATATAAGGAGGTTTCATGCCCAACTCGCCATTATATGGCGCTGCAGTGCATCAACTTCTGTGCCGTCAACAGATCACCATGAAAATTGGCATAGACAGATATTTGAATACGGAGAACATTTTATTGATACCGTAAAACAGGGTAACTTGCAACACATGGGGTGGCTAGAAACACTTAAAAAATTTTTTTTCCTGCGAATAGCAGTCTTGAATAAAGAAAATTCAGTTGACAAAATTACAACAATGAATGTCTGCATGAAAATGCACTAAATTTTACTTCCTATAGACTTACACAGAAAATAAAAATTATTGAGAAAGTTTTCCAATTTAAGGCCCTGCTACATTGGACTGGTTGCATGCAGTGCAGTGCAGTGCGAATGTGTTTCACGAGTATGATTGGTCCATATGACTCGTGATGTCAGTGCCGATTGCATAGCAGTGCTGTGCAGTGCAGTGCTGATTGAGTTCACCAACTTTTAACTCGTATGTGTCAGTGCGTGTACGTAGCCGAGCCGCCGAATCATTTACCTCATTACTTTATGATTGGACGACACATAGCAGCACATACATTGGGACACGGTGTTTCTGTGTGTAGCAAGTTATCGTAAATAAATATAGATGACACGAAGAGCTATGTAAGACCTGCTAAAAACAGGCAGCACATCCAAAGATTAGTTGGTTTTTGAATTCTGTATAAACAAAACTATTTTGCTTCCTTTGAATTTAAATGCTAGAAAATTAATTGAATATTTATAAATTTATGCGGTGCAGATTTACTACAAACCATACTTGTTCATTGTGTCTGAAAAATGTATATGAGATAATTGTTTTATATCAATGGATTGATTATACGTCTAGCCTGAATAAGACATTGTTTCAAGACTCGGAAACTGCAAAAAAAAAATATTTCAAGTGCTAGAACAAAAGCAGAAGCAATTATTCGAAATGTCATTGATCCTCATGCGACCAACATTGTTGTTGAGACAATGGGAAGTATTTCATGTATTAGCGTCGCTACAGACGCCAGCAATCATGGATCTTTGAAAATATTTCCCGTTCTTATTCAACATTTTGACTGTCCTCCTTTATTCAATATTTTGACTGTCCTCCTTTCTAGTGAAATGTCCTTTTTTTTTTACCATGAATGTCCTCCTTTCTCAATCTCAGTGCCTGGTGACGCTGAACCTGTGGTTATAATTTAATATTTAAGTGAATAAACAGCGTGGATAACACTGACGAGAGCAGCAGGCTGCATTTAGTGACAAAAAAACTGCGAGGTTTCTGGGAACTATAACACAGTTATAGTCTGCTGGGCTGTATTTATTTTGTAGGCGTCATGTATCGCATCGATATCAGTGTTTTTAGCAATTTCGCAACACGATAATGAGAAACGTGTACAAGCATAGCACTGTTGATTATCTTACATGACAAATTGGGACTGTTGTCTCCCCACTGAAATAAATAAATAGTTATGGTGGTCATACTTTATTTTAGGCTTGATTGATGGATTGATGTTTATTTTCATTAATGATACATGGTAGTAGTACTTTATAACAATGTTTTTTTTTTTTTTTTTTAATATTTGATACCTCTTGAGTACAGCTCTGATTGAAGTTGTTTTATAAGAAAATACTACCGTAAAGACGCATTTAATGTGCATTTTTCACAGTCTTATGGTAACGATTGTAAGGCAGAAATGGTCTCATCAGTGGACTCACTATCAGATTACGAGGGCGAACGGTTCCAGTTTACCCACTTCGAGCCTGAAGAAGTGTATAAATCAGTAATTAGTATCAAATCTAAAGCTCTAGGTGCAGATGGAATAAGTATTACCATAATTAAAAAAATAATACACATAATACTCCCTGCTATTGCTGACACTTTTAATTCTTCAATTGTTGCATGCATTTTTCCTTATGATTGGAAACATGCAATTGTAAAGCCGTTACCCAAACATTCTAAGGCTACAAAATTAGATGATTTCCGGCCAATCAGCCTGTTGCCAGCACTTTCTAAAGCGCTAGAATACTTGGTCCTCAAGCAAGTATACGATTTCGTGAATAAAAACAAGCTACTAGATACTTTCCAGTCTGGCTTCCGAGTAAAGCATAGTACCACTACCGCATTACTGAACATAATGGATGACATACGAATGACCAAAGATAAACGTTACGTAAAAATATTGGCATTACTTGATTTTTCTAAGGCGTTTAACTCCGTTAGTCATAGTATTTTAATTCATAAACTTTGTTCACATTTTCATTTCTCTAGAGACGTTGTCGCATGGTTTCAGTCATATCTTCAGGACCGTCAGCAATGCGTCGTAGTAGACGATAAAAAATCCTCGTGGAGAAAGATTGCCTGTGGGGTGCCGCAGGGGTCGGTTCTTGGCCCCTTACTATTTTCCCTCTTCATAAACGACTTACCAAAATCATTGAATAACTGTAGCTATCATATGTACGCTGATGATCTGCAACTGTACGTGTATTCTCCTTTAAGTAGCATTGAGGAATTAGTTGGCAACCTTAATGATGACCTTGAGTCTGTTGCAAGTTGGTCTGTCACAAATGAACTATGCCTTAATCCTGTCAAAACTCAATGTATTTTAATAGCCTCCCAAAGAACTGTTAATGAATGCCGGAAAATGACATTGCCTACAATATCCCTCGCAGGATCACCGGTTCCTCTTGTTCAAGAAGTTACGAATCTTGGTATTATTATTCGTGAGGATCTCTCTTGGTCAGGACACGTTGCAAAAATTTGTAAATCATCATATTCCATTCTGCATATGCTTAACAGGCACAAACGTTTCTTGCCACATGCCGCTAAAGTAACGCTCATTCAGACGTTAATATTCCCTGTACTTGATTACTGTGACGTGTTGTTCTCAGACGTCGATGAGAATTTAGCGGCTAAATTACAACGAATGCAAAATGCATGCGCTCGTTTTATATTTGGTTTAAAGCCCCGTGATCACGTATCGGAATATCTCTATAGACTTAACTGGCTGCGACTAAAAGACAGGCGCTTATTTCATAATTTATCCTTCGCTTACAAGATCATTTCTTCAACTGAAACAAGCCCTAAATATTTAGTGTCCAGGCTAAAAATTTTGGGGGAAAATCATAAATTTGGCACTCGGTCTAAGGAGTCACAACTACTGTTCATTCCAACCCATAAATCATCCTCATTCACGAAATCCTTCACTGTATCTGTTGCGCGGGCGTGGAATTCTTCACCTGAGAAAGTGCGGAATTCGTCAACACTCCCGGCTTTCAAGCGTGGCGTATGTAAACACATCAAATTATCGAGCTCGTGAATCCAGAATACATATTTAGGCATATAAATACTGTATTTGAATTCTTCGCTATAGTACCCAAACATTATTTCTTACTTTAATATTTCATATAAAAGAACTACACAATTAGTTGAAAGTGCCGAATTTATTGCTTTTAAATATATTAGTTTCATGAATGTACAAACTTAGATAGCCGTATATAATGTTTAGTTTTTTTTTTTTTGTACTTTGAGACGTTCCAGCCCATGAACTATAGTTGTTTTCATATTAATTGCAAATATAGTATGTGTGAATTTATATTTATAATAGTCTATTTCAATTGTGTTACTATTCTGTGCAGGATCTTAGCCGATATGTATATATGTATGTGTATGTATCTATGTATATGTATGTTTATGTGTGTATATGTATATATATGTATGTGTATGTATATATATATACACACACACACACACACACACACACATAATACAACCGGCTGCCTAAGGTTAGTAAAAATTAACTATTGGTTGATATTTTTGTGAAATGATACATTGTTGTTGTCTTGCTTGTCACAAAATTAATCAATTATATTTTTTTAATATTTTTTGTTTGTGTATACGTAAATGTTTGCATATCTACATAACAACGAGATAGGACTTTGTGTTGGAAATATTTTTGAAAAATCATAAACTCTGTACGAGTGTTTATTAGTCGCTACTTCACACGAATATGTAAAGTGGTCTGTATTTTTTGTCATGTTAGTCATCATTAGTTTTTAATTATTTTTTTCTAATTTTTGTCAGTTATATGTAATTTTATTATATATATATATATATATATATATATATATATATATATATGTAATTTTATTTTGTGCATCTGCAAAAAAATGGCTAAGTGTAAGAGAAGGCTACATGCCTTAACTTCGCCATTTGAAAAATAAGACAATAAATAAATAAATAAAGTGAGGTTACTTTGTACCTCCATGGGTAACTTTGCACCACCAGATTTATTTCGTTCTGTATTGGAATTTCAAGATACTAAGCACTCTGAAGTATTGATTATTATTAAATCTCTTAATTGTGAAGGGTTCAACAATTTGAGATTCTGCAAACCTTCGCTTACAACAAAAATATGTAGTGCAAAGTAACCCCAAAGTTAGGCAAAGTAACTCCACTTTACGGTACATTCTTAGTAGACGGATGGACAATTTCACCTAGTTTGTAAATTTCTGCTGTAAGAATTTTAGTCGTGCATGTAAATCATGTACGTAGTTGAGGGTAGAACAAATATTATATACACAGTGAACATGTTGCAATTTAAGAAGATAATAGCACAATAAATTATTTAATTACAAGCACATAAAAATCAAAGGGCACAGATTAATACTAGACAATTTTGACTGTCGCAAAGATTACAAACATTGATTATGTTTAAGATATTTAAAAGTGGTCCATTGTACTTTCACATGTAACAAACAAAAGAAATAATGTGGATGGGCTTCTACTGAAATACACTGTAAAAACACTTCCTAAATAGATACGGTAGTAATACTTCCGTACATAGCATGCGGGATACTTAAGGCTCCACTACAATTGATTTAGCACAGAAAACAGCTCACGCACAGACACAGAACACTCGCACAGCACAGAGTTGCAAACTACAATTGAAACGGCATACGCACAGAAACATCCGATGTTGTTAAAACTAGAACAAGCTGCACTAGTAAATAATACACGTGTGTGTTGGTATCACTGATTCTGAATGTTTTTATTGTTACCGCATTTCCTAAATAACTCCTTTGTTTATTTTATAATACAAAATCAAGTGAACTTATTTGTTTAAAAATTGCAGTAACTGATATAAACCTTGAAAACAATTTCATTTCGAACAAATAAATTTACTAACTTCGACGCGAATTTTTACGAAGGTTAGTCAAATTCGTTTCCATTTTCACCAGTGTTTATTTTCTTTTGAACCCGGTGGTATCCATGTTCTGATTGGCTGCGCACGGTGCATGGCGAACACGCACAGAAAAATTTTAATTTTTACCAAACTTTCTGTGCTCCGATCCTGTGTTGTTTTTCTGTGCGCGCATTGTAGCGTGTGGCATTTTGAAACTGTGCTTTGGAATTCCTGTGCGTGTGCTATAATTTGTGTTAAATCAATTGTAGTGTAGCCTTTATAATATTTCACCTTGTGAAGATAACATATATGGAGCATTGTTACTGTATAAGTCTGGTAATTAGTATGCATTTGACTGTTCCCGTTGACGTAGAGGAAAAAATTTCACTGTACATACTTTCTTAACACTCCTATACATATGTATGGTAGGCTTACAAATAATTTGTAACATTATAGTGAAAACAGTTTAGTGGTCAGGATTGTTCCTAAACTAGTTGTGTAAAAGTAACAATATGTTCTTTTTAAAGAGCAACAGAACATATTTCTGCTTAGAACAGATAACCAAACTGGAGTGTTGCCCCATTATGGTAACTACAGCAATACTTTTCTTTCAATGTCAGCATCCAAGAATGTGCCATGAGGTAATTCATGTAAATATTCATTACCAAGTTTAAAAATTTTGTTATAACCACTTGAATGTTTACGGAAATGATCTTATGTTGAGCCGAAAATGCAATAGTTTTTTAATGAATTTAATAAATTCAAAACCATTTGGCTTGCATTTTTTTGTTCGTCCTTTTTATAAGCGTTACTTAAAACGTGTCGTTGCAGAATATTAATTAACAAAATTATGTATAGCATCCTTAAATAAGTTCGGAATAGTCATTCCTAACTTAATTAAAAGTTACGAATTATTTTCCTCAATATTCCCCCTGCAAGTAATGCCACAAGGTCGATGAATATTTTTTTTTTCTCCAGAAAACAACGAATCGCGAAATTTACCAAGCGAATTCTATGTAATTTACGTGTTACTAGTGTTGTAGCGTCCCACATATTGTTTTCTACGAGAAACGGCTAAACGTGTTCCCAATGTAGAGACGGGAAAAATTCGCGGATTTGTCGACCTGTAGGCTGGCTTCCAAGAATATATGTGTACTTTAGCAGACAACAGCTGTTCATTGGCTGCTCGCTGACATAGTGAAACAACATGATTAACCCTCCATTTACTTGCTTCTTTGTTATTGGTTCAAGCTAAACGTTCTCCAGGAGGAGTCAAGTAATGCAAGAGCCAATTAAGACAGTGACGCGAACTTATAGTTAATGTCTTTGAATGTTTCATGCAATGAAACAGAATGACAAGCCGTATTATTGTGGACATACGCCATTGCAATATTATGTCGTCCCAGAAACATTAGAAAGAGACAAAGAAAGACAAACAACGAAATACGAAAAAAGAGAAAACAAGCCTAGTTGGCTGTAGTCAACACATCCATAAACCCGAACAACAGAACATGAAATATCCTATCCCATAAGGAATTTGTCAATAACAAATAAAGGAAATAAATAATGAGAAACGACCAAAAATAAAGTCGAAACACAAAACAAACTAATGTGTAAAACTCAGGACATCACAATTAAGACAGCACAGACAATACTGGAAGGAATACAATAATGGACACAAGACATGATAACAACGACGACGTCACAGACAACACACTAGATGATATAATATTGCAATGGCGTATGTCCACAATAATACAGTTTGTCGAACTTATAGTTGTTTGAATTATTACATGAGTCCAAAAGAAAACGCGAATTTTTCAAGTCCCTACGTTTATCTACAATAAGAACACATATTTTAACCCATGCTTCTTTAGATTAATAATGCAGCGCGCTTTTTAGAAACTTAACTTTGGGGTACGTCAAAACAGCTAAAAATTGCTTTTTTTTTAGACTAATACCGTTCTGATTCGTAAAACACCACACTTTAAGAATGTGCTGGCCTCTACATAAAACCACCCACAAAAAAAATTTAGGGTCACCGCTTGAATTTTCATAGTTTGGCGCCGCAAATAGAACCAATGAGATTATCGTCGAGTGAGGCAGTCTGCACCTTATCTCTCGGCGCATCAAACGCGAAAAATTATACCAGGTACATAAGCTCGTGAGAAAAGTAGTCAGGTGTTAACGAACCGACAACTTCACTAAAGAGAGGCTAACGTCTTTATATGTGGCCACGGCCAGTTTCTGGCGCTCGTGTTTCGTTTTTTTTTTTTATCTGCGTTTCCTGTTTAAAAAATTTCTGTTATGTGCAATATTTCTGGATTAATAAAGCTATTTGAGCATCGTTGCTATATATATTTTTTAATTTTAATATTTTATTTCTAAAATTTAACTTAATTTATACATTCCAAAAAAAAGCAGTTAATTTTGTTTCGCAATATTTCTTCAACAATTTTAGTACCACAACTGTCAGGGCATCGATAAGAAAGTAAGGTTATGTAGCGATGTCGATTAAAAACGTTCGAAAGGAACTTCCCGAAAGCCACCCTCATTCCGCGAACAGCTGCGATGCGAAGCGATGATGGATTGGCTGAGGAATGAAATGTTCAGGAAACGAGGGAGGCTGGGTATAGAGGAGGGAAAACCCCCCTTCCTTCTCCCTTTCGCAACTGGCAATACTTTTACCTCGTATCCCACACGCGGGGGGAACTGTAGTCGCTCTGGTCCAGGGAGGTGCAGGTGCTGGAAACGAGTAAGTGGAATAAGATGTGTCAGCACAAGGGGGGGGGGGGGAATACGAGGGCGCTGGGGTTGGAAATACCGACACCTGTGCGGCTGCTTGTCGAATGAGCACAGCATGAGAGACAGGACCAGCGGAGAATGACCCGGAGCCCCTTGTAGGAGGGGGGGGGGGAAGAGTTGATGGGGTAGGGTGGACGACGGAAGTACCTTGCATCAGATGTGCATCTCTCACGACGTACATCTCCGCGCCACTCGACGCCACAACTCAGCGTTCATTTGTATTCGCTTATTTGATTATTCCACTCAGACTCTCACGAGGACGTCGTAAAAGACGGTCGACACACCCAATGACGGCTGAAGAAAGAAAATAGCGTAGGACAGCTAGTAAAATAAAGAAACCAGATCCCAAAGGAATGGTTATAAACCATGACCTCAAACCTTGACGTGTTGAGGCGAGTTGACGCGGCGGAGAAACAACGGAATGAGTGGTGAAAGTTCTCTCTAATTTTAAATCGGCAGGACATCTGCAACGTAAACCGCTATTTAGGGCTTTTTGGCGCGTGCAGAAGAAGCATAGGGCCTGCCTGCTCCAATTATGTGACGCAATCCTCAATGCTACACATTCATATATTACGAGAAATATTACAAGACGTTAGATTTGTACATTATAATAAAAAAAAACATTTCATAAAACATGACAACGTTATAGCCTGGTAAATTTTCAATACGAAACTATTTATTAGAAAAAAATCAGAACGTCATAAAAACCCGAAAGTAATATTACAAAAGACTAAAATTTCGAAAGGGAAAAATATAAACACAATAAAATTTACGTTCACTTACATTATAAAAAAAAAGTATTTATTCGCATACATTCAGTTCTCCTCCTTGTTACCCAATTCCGTCAGCCATCTCGGTTTACTCTATTAATGTTTTCTATCATCATATTAACCGCCGTATTTGGTTCGGTAACGATATTGGATTACACAGTTTAATCGTTACGTACAAAATAACGTCAGGTGAAAAAGACGGAATTCTTATTCGAAACGAAAATGTTGGATATAAAATATTTTTTATTGATTAATTTACAACAAAAGATTACGACGTTAATAATTCGCAAACAAATGTCAATTACAACAAAAGAAATTTATATGTGGAAATTGTTTTCTCTCGGAAAAATGTTTTCTACTGACGCAACTTGAGCTTTTATACTGCACTAACGTTTGAACAAATTTAAAAAAAAAATTCTTTAAATTGAGAAAAATTATTACTAAATTTTGTGATCTGATGTGACATCGTTACGGCATCATAGACAATGTTTCATTTCACAAGATATAAGTTACAAGGTTATCTTAATAATTTTCGTTTTCAACATGAATCATATTTTCTTCAGTCAAAAGTACTTTACTTTATAAATTCACAACTATTGGCAACACAGTGAGTGAAAATTAATTATATGGAAGTACTTAAATGTTGAATTTTTAATATGTTTTCTTTATTATGGAAGGAAGAACAAAATAATAAAAGAAGTATTTTTGCGTTAATATCTTATATTAGGCAGCCTTAGTATTACCGATGTTAATGATTTAATTGAAACAGTTGCCTCATAGTTATTTCCATACAAAATGAAAATTTTATCCAGTTAATAATTATGATGTGCTCCCGCCGTATTGCATTTATCAATTTTCTATAACTTCAAGCTAGAGCTAAAAACAAGCTAGAGCTAAAAAAAAAAAAATGCTACACCATAAATATTTACATCTCAAGCTTTATGAAATCATTATACCCACACAGACTCTTAATATTTAACTACCAACCGCCAGAAAGGAATGGGTGATTTTTCTCCTGCAGGCGATCAGTGGTAAGGACCATGTAATATTAGTCAAACAATGTAAATAAGTGAAGCTATTTCCCATGATTTACCCACGTCAAAACATAAAAGGAAATCAACAATTCAGATGTGGTCAAAATATATTAATCCAAGTTACGAACGGGAGTCGCGGTGGCCTAATGGCCAGATCATTCGCCTCCCACCAAGGCGATCCGGGTTCGATTCCCAGCAGGGTCGTTCGTGAGAATCGTGCCGGATGATACTGTTGGTCGGCGGGTTTTCTCGGGGATTTCCCGTTTACTTCACCAACGCTATAGACCTCATGTTAAGAAGGCTATGTACCGGATGTAATTTTCCGCGTTTGATGCGTGAAGACAATGAAGTGATAAGGTTCAGTTTTCCACACTCGACGGTAACAACATCGCTTATATTTACGGGGCGCCAAACTGGCGTGCAGTGTTTTCCTACATAGTAAAAAAAATGTGTACATTTACAAGGAAATTCTTGTAACGTAATATCAGAACATTATCAGTCAGATAATAAAAGTAAGATGTCAGAAACCTTTTTAAAGTGGTTACAAATATCGTAAACAACTTTGGGAACTAGTAAAATAATGCTAACGAGCAGATTTTTCGAATTGAAACAAAATAAACCTAGGAGAACTTTCACATTTTACAAAACATTTCGTACTTTCACAAAAAAATATTTTGGAAACTAGTTTCCAAAAAAATTTTTCGTAACACTACAAGAAATTATTGTTAACTGAACCAGATATTAGCTGTATATGTACAAAATTTGTTTGTAGATTTACAGAAATGTTTGTAAATATACAAAGAAATTTGTAAATTTACAAGGTTTTTGTAAATTTTACAAAATATTTTCGTAGTGTTACAAAAAACTTTTTTGGAAACTGGTTTCCAAAAAACCTTTTTGTAAAAGTAGTACAAAATTTTTTTTACTGTGTACTACTCTTTTTACTATGGGAGTTAAAAGCGGCGACCCTACAATTTCATTTGTGGAAAGTTCGTAGTAAAGTCCAACACATACTTCCAACGTTAATTTTTTTTTTTTTTACGAATCCGGGTGATATTTTTCCAGTTATAACGGTTTCCAAAAAGTCGTTTTTAGCAATTTTGAGGTGCCCAAAACATGTTTCTAATAAGCATGTTGCATTTTTAAAATGTTAGAAACCTAGTTTTAACCGTGTGTTCTTTTCGTATATAAACATATAGTTAAGGGAATGGGCCCGAGTTTCTTCGCATTTAATGACAATTATTTTATATATCGTAAAATCGCTTCGTGACTTTGTTATGACTGATTTAAACTGCATACTCTAATTTTGTCGAGTCAGAAGACTGCAAAATAGTTGCTAATTAGTTAATTAACGAGGTTTACTTTTAATTGATGAATTAGCTATACTCAACATACAGTTTGTCTGGAAAAATTACATTGCATAGTAAAACCAACTTGCAAAGAAGTTACAAAGCAATTTTACGATATTGACTCTAGTATGGATATAAAAAAATAATTCTCTCGGAAGCCGAGAAACTCGGGCACAAGCCCTTAATAAGTTTAGCTGTTTCGCGAAGAAAATAATATGCGCGACACGATACAACAACGTTCATGCGTCCGGTGCATATCCCCTTTAAGTGCGTTCACGTGGCAAAAATGTATAATTTTATATTTGCACGGCATAGTGTTCGTTTTACACACTTTACATTTGACCATGGTCGTAGAAGTACAGGTCTGGACACTCGCCTATCTACCAATGTATTTTGCTTGACCCCCTTGTTATTTGTCTGCAGTTCGTCAAGTTACCGAGAATATTATGTTTATTGGTGCTTCAGTTAGGGTGGTCAGACTCAAACTACGCCCACTTTTTTCCATTGTTAAATTTATAAAGTAAATAAAGATTACTGGAGCCGTTTCTTAAATTTGTGAGCAAAGGAAGTATTTCATAAATTGATAACAAATACGTTTTGATAAAGTGTTTATCTTAGTGGAAAGGAAGTGGACGGAGTTTGAGTCCGACCGCCCTAACTGAAGCGCCAACATAACATAATATTCTCGGTTGGTGAACTACAGCCAAACAACAAAGGGGTCAAGTTTCCAGGGGAGTGTCCAGACCTGTTCTTCTACGACCGTGCTTGTGACATTTTTTAGCACTCGCAGTTGTTCCATAGCTGCATGCCAAAGTCAGAATTCGCAAGTTACGGGAACGTAGTAATAATTAGAGCCACAATTATTTCGCATATTCATGCTGTATAGCAGCTTAGACTTGTCAGTCCTATACACACGCTTGCTACAGTCGAATATTCATTGGCTTCTTAGCGTACAAGAGGTTACCACGTGAGTTCACAACGATTTATTTCCTTATTCCTTACTGGTTTGCAGTCGTCAAATGTGTATCAAAACAACTGTCGCCCAATCACAGTAATGACAGTGAAGAATACGTTGTTGACGTTCAACCTGACCTACAATCAATACGCGAAATAATCCTGCCTCTCTAAAGCCATGATTTTGTCGCGAAAATAATTTTGCAACATTTTGTTTCAGTGTCTCGCGTGAACCTCGGCAGCTCTGCTTCACGGCTATTGGCAGCGTGTCTTTGCTAAGACACGTCCCTCATTTGACTGCACCAATAACAGTGAGGCTATTGTGACGTAATACGCCTGTGATTTGTCAGTAGAACCTCAAGACAAGCGACAGTTAAAACGTCCAGTCACTGACCATGAAACACAGTTGCGGATGTCAACATAAGGCATGGAAACCAAATGGTGCAAAAATCTTTTCGCCATAAAATCGTGGTTCTAGTAATAATATAAACCAAGTGTCTTACTAGAATGAAATAATTTGCATTCCTACACTGCTTGATACTCACCTCCATTTGCCATCACTATAGCTTAAAAAAAAATTCTGGATTTTTCTTTATGATTTCTAAAGCTAGATGACATGATTTCTTTCACGTCTCCGGGTTGATATAACGGCCCGATATTTCTGCTGCGTAATCATTTCCTGTACGCCACCTGGCACAGGCTTGCCTTTCTTTGGACTTCCCAGGCCGCGGGCAGAGAAGATCTCTTACACAGCCATCGTACGTCGTGACAGGCAGCTTCCAACAACTCAAGTGTGTCAGCTTCCAGCACTCTCTTCTAGATGCCTCGTTTGTGGTACGAAAACAGTGTGGTCGGGGGGGAGGGGACAATAAAGCTCGTGCCTCAACAACAGTTTCACCTCTACGAGCGGGGCGCGAAAACGGGGTGCAGTGTTTTGGTCGTTAGCTTTTTTCATATGGGACTTTTAGCGGGGTCTCTACTTTTTTATTTACGTAAAGTGCTTAGTTAAGTCCACCGATATTATTTTACGATTCCAGTTGGTATTATTTACGTGACAGCAGTCTGAAAAAGTCATTGATTTTGAGTTGCCTCGGAACCTTGTTTCTAAGCATGATATCGAGAAAACAAAAATAGATAAGCATAGTTTGGAATGCGTTTTCTTTTCGTAAATAAAAATATCGAACACACGTTTAGTAGTATCTCTTGTAAGCACTCTCTCTTAAGGCCCTCGCCCACCACGCGCTTAAAATGTGTTGTAGCGTGTTCGTAAATACGTTTTTTTTAAGGACACTGTTCCACATATGGCCAATGTGTCTATGTACGAAAAGAAAATACACTCCAAATCATAACTAAAGAGTCGTTTCAAAGCATTACGTCTAGTAGAAAATTCATTTCGAAGCTCCTCAAAATTGCTAAAATCCGCTTTTTCAACCTGTTGTTTCTGAAATACTACTCACGGGATTCGTGTGAAACTACTCACGGTGCTTGCAATGGGCTTAGCTTAAAACTTTTCATCAATACAAATATGGGGTCACCACTGAAAGTGTCAGTCAGGCGAGTGATCTACGATACTACTGCACGCTGTGTCAGTGTCTTGCGGTAGAGGCGATAACGCGTCACAGAAGCTGATCAACATCGCCCTTAGCATCGTGCCTCACTCACACACATACACACGGCTAGAAGGCGGGCGCCTTAAGAGAAGTCCTCGACAGGCGCATGGACGGCGTTGCAGCGTATCACGCGCATACATTTTTACGCGAAACCGCTTAAGTTATTCATATTATGTTTACCTACGAGAAGAACACACACTTGAAACTATGCTTCTATTTTTTCAAAAATGCAGCACGCTTGTTAGAAACATGATATTCGGGCCTCTCAAAATGGCTAAAAACGGGGTTTCAGACTATTGTAACTCCGAAAATATTACCTGAATTCGTAAAGTGCAAAACGAGAAGCATGCGTTGTTCTTTACTTCAAACTATTCAAAAATAAAATATTGGGACCACCGCTTAAAGTCCCATAGTAAAAAGACTACAACGGAAACCTTGCACGCCAGTTTGGCGCGCTGCGAATAGAGGCGATATGCTTCTAGTCAAGCGTGGGACACTGGCTCTTATTGCTACGCTGTTCCCACGCGTCAAAGGTGGAAATTTGACACTGCGAAGGACTCCTCTTAACACTTTGCAGTACCGTTCATACGCCAGCTAGGACTCTCCCTCTCCATAATATACACGCTCTCACTCTCTCCCTCTCTTAAGTATTTTTGTTGTTACCATACTGTTGTTAAAATAGGGACAACAATCCAGATTGCTTGTCAGTGCTACAATAACTTCTGCAGAAGCAACAATACGTTCTGCAGAAGGAGTAAAGAGCATCGTTCTTTTACAGAACGCATTGCTGCTTCTACAAAGCAGATTGGTGTAGAAAAGAAAACATAATAATACCGACAGCCAAGCATGAATGTTGTCCCTAATTCAACAGAATTATAATACTTCAACAATACTTTTCTTTCAGTGTATCATAATCCTTCTTTCTTTCTCTCCGTGATTCTGCATTAGTAGTTCTCGCGCGATTAAAGTAGCCGCTGAACAGACAAACGAGCGATGAGCTCATCATTGACGGATAGAAGATTAATAGAAAACTGCTCCACGTACATCAGTGATGTTTGCTTAGGAATAAGACTTGCAGAACGTTACACTTGTCTATATTCATTTCGAAAATTTCAGTAAGAATTTATAAAGCTTATTTACTGCCGGCACGAAAATTGGTGTTTTGTGGGTTCTTTTATAAAGTAAGGAACTCTTGTACATATTCGTTACGAAGGTTTATGCATGTCATCTTAAGGCGATGCTCTTTTGTTTGTACTGTTTTTGCGATTATTATTTTTTAAGCTTAAACGAGAGCAGAAATAAAAATATATGTTGGGCAATTTTGCTTAAAATGGTTAGGAATTTTTTTCATGACAAGGAACTGTACAGTTTCGACTAAAAAGTCAATTATAACATAATTTCTTTATTTACATAATTAGCTAAGTGTATTAGTATTTACTCGCTTGAAAAAAAGATCAGCCAACATGGACAGGACGATTTTAAACTGCCAAACATATTTTTGGTATCTGCTCTCATTTAGGCGTAGAAATTAATATCGCTAAATAGTATAAAAAAGATTAATATTACATCACTGAACGATAATGTCAATACTGACTGTCTCATAGACGCGAGCTCTTGGCGAGAAGATTGCACGCCTGTGACAGAGGATGTGGTAAGAAGTGATGCTTGTGACAGGGCCGACCCTACCACTTCGAAATTGAGGCTTGAAAGCACGAAATAGTCCATCTAGGCTGCGAAGTGTGATAAAATCGTAACTTTATATTAACATTAAATAGTGTTAATTTTGTAAACGATACTTGAGGTGTACATTTTCCTCTTACAAAACAGTTTTAGTTCCCATAGTTTTCTCATAACGGTGCGTCAAAGTCGAAATTTGCTTTTTACGCTGACATGAAAATAGTGAACATCAACTGACCTAGTTAAATAAAATAATTCACTGTGAACTTACATCCAATGAGCTATACAATATAATATTCAAAAATCCACAACGTAATATTTTTATTTTTTTTCTAAAAAATCCAAATGTACACGTAAATAGTTGCAAATTCAGCAAATTTTAAAATACAAAAAAAGTTCACGAGATGTATTATTGGTGTTTTATTACGTAACCCATAACTGTGAATTATTTCACTTACGTAAGTCAATTGGTTTTCACTGTTTGCGTAACAACAGAACATGCAAATTTGACTTTGACGCACCGTTATGAGAAAACTATGTAAGCTAAAATTGGTTAGTGGAGGATACTGCACTCCCAAGTATCGTCTACAAAACTAACATTATTTCACATAAATATAAAATTATGATTTTATCGCACTTGGACGCCTGTAAGAACTTTGCCTGTATAGGCTATATACGATAAAGTGAAAACTTGTGAATCCCTAGTAACTCTTTTACTTTCAGAATCATATCCAAAGTTAAATTATCGTACCTTCTGGCAGTGTCGGTTTTAAGGAGGGGGAGGGGGGGGACTACCGGGTTGAAGCGTCTCCCCCACATCGTGTTCAACATTATGTAACCAAAGTATGTCCAGTCGCCTCAAGGAAACTGAAGTTTTGTTCTGTGATAATCCAAGTGTACTTAATGTGTCCTACTTGTGTGTATGATATTTTTTTATGTTCTGTTACAGTAAACAACAACACATTTGTGAAAACTGGTATTTTTTACAATCCATAAAATCACGTAAGGGCCCCCCCCCCCCCCCCCCCCAAATAAGTTTCTAAATCCGCTTCTACAGGCTTCTGGTCGAATGAATAAATACATAATAAACACAGTACAGTGATTTTACCACACTCTCTAAAGTAACTGTACGGTGACCAAATATTATATATATTTTTATTATTTCTGTTGAGAAGACTGTCTTCAATGTGCTCTCATTACCGAGACTTGATAAATAATAATGGTTTCACACTAAAATTATTTTGCATAAATTTCCTTCTAGAATACTACGATATTGGAAATTTTTTTTTAATTTTATGCTTAGTATTTATTACATTTAACTTAAAATTATATATTTCAGAAAACATTTACTTGAAAATAATATTTTTTTTTTATTTCCGGTCTGCCGCAGTAGAAATGAAGTGAAGGTTTTTTAGGATTAATCTTTAAATCGGTCTATTGACAAGTAATTTGGTAAGATTGCAGCCTTAAACTGGATCCGTTTCAGACGAGTTCAATTAATATAATTTTTCCCATGTCTGTATTACATGTTTACTAGCGCATTTTAGGAGTTGATCGACGGGGCACAAATACATACGTTTCCTAAAAGTGGCAAAGTTGAACTTCTGTAGATGATACCATTTGTGTAATCACTCGCCGGAAATACAGAAACTACAGATTGTGACAAAAAACTTGACAAATACAGTGACGGTGTACTGACTAAATAAAACTGAAAGATTAAACATGTATATATTGTGCGAAAGATCTTATTAAACTTCTAAAATTGGAACATACGGTGGAATATGAATACATTTAAAATGGCTACTTCTTCCTGAGGACTTTAGTGGGCAAACATATATAATTCTTAACACACACGAACACACACACACACACAGACACACGTATATATCCCCTATTTATTTAACAACATTTTAAAATTATATGAAACTTGTAAATATCAACATTGAATAATTGCATGCTGGTTTAAAATGAGGAACAACGCATAAAATATGTATGTTTTCAAGAAAAACTACAAAAACAGAGATGATAATGTTTACTCCTTGATGTTTTAAATCAACTTACAAACAACGCTATCCGTAAATTAAATTCAACTGTCATGAACGGTGGCTGGAGGTGTGAATTTAATAAAATTCTGTATCTCGCAATGTCTGTGTTGTTACGCAGCTCTGACTCGTATTTTTCTGTATTGTTGACATTGTTAAATTAATTGCAATGTTTTAGTGTTTGGACACTGATACCACTTGCTTCTGTTTATTTTGCTCTGTGCGCTTAAATGAAATCATTGCGTTATTGAAGACATAAATGTCCACATAAACCCCAAGACAAGAGAGAGTTACAACATAGAATCACTAACCATGAAGCATAGCTGCATGTTTGCACATACGGCACTGAAACAAAAACACGCAAACATCATTTCGCTGCACAATCATGGCTCTAATTATTAGTAAGTTAGATTGTTCATTTTCTGTAATCTTTGGTGTTCTGTGCCCACTCCAACCTTCTGCATTCAGCCGGAAACGTTAAGGAAATATAAAACAAGGAAAGGTAGCGAAAAAGTAGTGTGGACAGAGTATTATTTTCCTCTATACCCTCAAGGTGAGCCTAGTAACTAACGGAACAGAAAGCAGTTGGTAAGGTTGCTTGTAACACGTGTGGAGTGGGAGTGAGGCCACCCATAGCGCACCTACGACCTTGCCTACGCTGACCTTGGTAGTCTCAGAGGTGTTATATGTATGCTCATTAGCTACTCTGCAGTTACTGAAGCTTTCCACGACCACGCCCTGGTGTCGGGGTGATGTGGAACCAAGCCCCGCCCTGAGTGACAGACATTGCCAAGACTACAGTCTGTCTCAAGTAACTTTTCCATATTTTGACATTTCTCGTCTGAAAAATGTACCTGGCAGTTCCATTGTTTGGAGCTTTAAACCTACCTGGAAAAGCACGGTCTACACAATCCTATTTGCAGACACTCAGAAGTGAACTATCAAAATATGGAATTCTTACATGAGATAGACTATATACTACCTGGTGCATGGACTCTATTGCATTCTTACACTATTCACACAAGTGTTTAAAACCAGAGATGACACCAGCTACATATATACAGCTGTAGACATCCAGAGCCTGTCACATTGAGTGAGGCCCACAAAGAAACATTGTCATACACATATATAGAACCCCTGATTTTTTATAAAAACATTGTAAAACTTATTACAGTGCCTTATTTGCACACCTGCAAGTCAGCTTCATGGTCAGTGATTGTTAGAAGCTGGAATATTTCGCGAATTCAATTACCTGCATGTTAGAATGCACTACCCTATTGTTGTGTGCTGTTTCTGAGACCTGTTCCAACTGCGTCTTAACCCTACGAGGACGGCCTACATGACTCAAGTCATGTCCGAAACATGTTGTAATATCTTTTTTTAGACCCCTGAAATGCAGGGAGTCCCCAACTGTTTTGCCGAGTATATAAGCGCCGAATCGACAAATTTGGGCAGAGTTCGCTATTGGTCGTGCTAGAGGAAGGTGCTATGCTTGTGGAGAGAAACTGGTGAAGACATCTTGCTGAAGTCAGGGTCTACTGTAAGGCTGCAAGCACATACCTTCGGAGCAGTATTGGGCGGAAGAAGAGGACTGTTGCTGCGGGTCGACGGACAACCAGGAGTTGCGCGACGGGAGTCGAACCGAAAACCTCAAGAGTAAAAACAGTGGTGCACTCGACGTGCTGCGCAGTACATGGCGATCCATCACCACTTAGGCCTGTTAAGGTTGTTCATTGTCACTATTTGAAATACTGTTGATTGGATATATGACTGAACTTTTATTGTTATTTGTAGTATTTAATTAATTAATGATAAACAATGTTGTTATTTATTTGTCAGAGTTAGTTAACGTTTCTGTGATGCAGTAGTAATTGCGTGCATAATTAAGGGTGTTGTGAAAGTTATAGCTGATTGTTGTTTCGTGTATTTTTGTAAACTTTGTGAGTTAGTAAATAAAAAACTTAATTCAACTCATTTATTCCTAATTATAAGACATATATCCCAAAGAGCTCAGTGAATTGCCCACGTGTATATTTTCGCTCAATTTGTAACACTTTGTATACTCAAGCCCCAACCTTTTGTCCAGTAACTGCTACTCACTGGAACAGCAGACAATGAACGCATAGACGGGGCTTGAGTATGTATAGGACAATGGATTCTGGCATATAGGTAATTGAATTCGCGATCTTTCCGGCACCTAACGATTGTAGGTACACAGGATGTTTGGTAATTATAGGTAGAGATGATGGTATATCGCGAAAATTTTTTGCACCAACATAGCCTTGAAACCACTGACACACCGTAGCTGTCTGCAGACCAATAACAGGCATCAAATATTACAATAGCAGGATTCTTATTGGCTTAGTCAAATTGGGGCAACAGCTCCACGTACAAGCGAAAGCCAGTTATATTTTCATAAGCTGAGCGTATGTTGAAGTCTAGCAAATAGTCAAGTTTTCCCGCGATAAACCATCATCTCTAATTATAGGTACAAACGAAAGGGGTGCGTCGAGGACGACGAAATAAGCAAACAATGGTAATAAGCATAGGTCCGAAAAACGACTGTTTTCCTGTTACGATGTATGGACACGTGCAAACATGGAAATACTGCAACACTGTTACCGCCACTGTACCAGGCACCAGTTCCCACAGTCAACAGCAAATACAATGTGGCCGTGTATTGTCCACGAACTACAGTAACGCATTGTGGATGCCTGCCACTGCATTCGGAACATACCTACCTGGAATTTTTGAACCTGTAACTGACATCGATGCGAAGACGTGCTGAAACCTGGCTTCACATGAACGGCGGCTATTTTGAACACTAGTTGTAATATCTTCGTCCACATGTGCAGCACTTTGATGTTTTGATCCTCGGGAACACTGGTATTATAGCGTTGCTGTCGTAACATGTAATGTGTCATATCGGGAAAACCATTGGTTCCCGGGCCTATGTTAATAGTATTATTTGCTTGTTTCGTCGTCCTCTACCACGGCCGTAGAAAAACAGGTCTGGACACTTGCCTGGAAACTTGACCTCGTCGTTTGGCTGCAGTTCGCCAAGTTACCGATAATACTATATGTTTTTGACGCTGCAATCACGGCGGTCGGACTCAAACTCCGCCCACTTCCCACCCACTAAGATAAACAATTTATCAAAATGTATTTTTTTATTAATTTATGAAATACCTGCATCGCTCACAATCCTAAAGAATGGCTCCAGCGATCATTATTTACTTGATAACGTTAACAATGGAAATAAGTAGGCGGAGTTTGAGCCCGACCGCCCGATTTACAGCGCCAAAACGTACAACATTCTGGGAAACTTGACGAACTACAGTCAAACAACAAGGGGGTGAAGCAAAATACATTGGTTACCAAACATTCTGTATAATTCTCAGCGTCTTGGGGGTTCTAGCCTAAATCACATACGTGCCATATCACAGTACTTACTCTGAGTCAAATGAGTGACGCGTGTGTACAAATACTCACTTCCAATAATCACGAAGCGGAGCTACATATGTGCACGTTAGGCTATGAAACAAATTATCGATGCAAAATTATTTTCGCCGAAAAATCAGAGGCTCTGCACATAAGCCTGCATCGTCGATGTCTTCGAGTCGCGAAGAGCGACTCTGAAAACAATCAGGAGACAAAAACAGAACTACTAAGAAGTGAAATTAATATTTTAAAAATAAATTTTTGAATAGTGTTCACCGAAAAATTGGAGTTTACACTATTATCAACTAAGCAGTAAGACCTACACTTACGAAGTAAGAAGTCGCAAAAATGTGATGTTTATGACTATATTACTACTGCTCAAGTACAGACGGTGTGAACGCACTTTTTACTGACTTGGTGGCTGTATCGAGAATTGAAGTAATGAATAAACTATGACGGAAAGAATTTTCCGGTTAGTTGAAATAATTTAACCTGCTGCGTAATATATATTGTTACAAAGTGGTTTATCTTGTACGTCGATTATTATATTTGGGGTTCCTAAGTTATTATTAGTTTGGGGGGTTTCACTCAGATGGTAGCTACACTGTGGGTTTATTTAGATGTTATTTAGGATTAAAGGACTAAGAGACAGTTATGGTTGAACGGGCATTTACTATACTACAATGGCAGGTACTCTGAATACAAACTAAGTTACAATGTGATCTATTTATTTAGGAGGGGAGCGCAATATTACTGATTATTAAGTTATATTAAGTTGGGAGTTGCTGCCACATAACTAGATCTGACGACCTTACCGGAAG
>PNEQ01005207.1:0-24223 GCA_003012365.1 Medauroidea extradentata | reverse complement strand
ATCCGAGTGGCAGTGAGCAGTAATATGACGGTCGTCCTACAGTGTTGCCAAGTAACATGCCCGTAAAATTAAAGTCAGCTGAATTTGTTACGGGAAGTGCTTAGTGAATCGCAAATTAAGGTAAGCGGCGTTAAGCGATCCGTAACTTAAAGTTACTGGCCGTAACTAAGGAAAAGTTAGTGAATAGACCCCCAGTTCTCACAGTCTACTTGTACTCATTGGCTGAGCTAGGGCATGACAGGTCTAACTTCATCAAGATACTGACCAATGAGAGAAGATGCCGCTATCTCTGTGCCCAGCACGTATTTAGCGCAGTCTCAGCTTCTCCACGAACCAGGAATGTTGGTCTCGGGTGGAGGAGATACTCGGCGCAGATAACATGTGCTGCACGGTACATTGCATCGTCTCTCCTCTGGCGCCGGAGCCACACATTGCTGCTGTGTGTGTTGGGAGGGCAGAGAAAGCCAAACATTACAACAAAACTTTGCAAGGACGGACTATATGGTTTAGACCCCCCCCCTTTTCCCTCCTTAATTACCTAATGGAAACAGCTTAAGGGGTATTGATCCCTACCATTTTGGATTTATCTGTTTTTTCTCGATAGCTTCTATTCCAGCCGATGTATCAAAATTTTTGTCACGACAAGGCATAGTTACAAACTTAATCGTTTTGCTGTAATTGCTGGAACCATACTATATTCATTATTTTGCAACGGGAAACAGCTGAAAAGGAAAAATTGCTTTATTTACTGGAGCGACTACAGATACACAAAATTAACAGAAACAATGCCATATGGATTCCAAAAAGTAAATGAAACAATAACCTATGCCTTGTCAGCGTGAAAAAAGTAAAACAATGTGTCTATTCCCTGATTTATAAGAAAAACCGTAAAACCTATCTGACAGGGATCAATCCCCCTTAAACAACACCGTATTGCGCCTTGAGAACCAACTTTCCCCGAGTAAGGCCCCCCCGGACCACGCGCTTTATTGGGCTGGGGTCGTTGTTACTTCATAAGACCCCAGCTTCGGGACCCATTGTCCCTACAAGTCCTAGCTACAGCTCCGTATAACAACCTCTGACATCTGACCACAAGTCCTGGGCGCGCCCATTGTCGCGAATATACTTTTACTACTGTTGTAAACTGATTATTTCATCGTGTTACACATGAGTTAAGTGATTGGTGGCTGTAGTCAGGTACGCACTTTATACTGAACTTGGTTATTTGGTTAAGTTAAAGCTGATGGTTATGGTCAAATGAAATACGTTATCTGAATACGGTGACTTTGCTCTACATAGTTTAGTTTACAGAATACTACACTATTGTATCTACTTTGTAATTTAGATAGGAGGGGAGCGGATGTTTAGTTAATTATGCCTATGTTCTACTCTATGATGGGTGACTCTTTGGACAGCTTAGACCTCATCGAAACATGATGCAGAAAGCTGATGATGAATGTGCTCGGCTATCGACGGACGGCGGCACGTCGTGTGTGTCTACCCAGGACCATCCTGGTTAGTTGATGACGGCTGGAAGGCTTGAAGGAGACAGACCACTATTCCCCCGATACATTGCATTGTATTACCACACTTTAGTGCAGGTGGGGAGAAACGCTGAGGCCCTTGTCTTGTGCTACTACTTACCCGATTGTACTGTCGTCATTATTAGTCAGTCCTCCAGGCGAGGCTCTTGGTAATCATAACATTACGTTTGACTTAATTACCTCACGTTCACGTCAGCAGCTCTGCTTCATGGTTACTGAAAGCGTGTCTTTGTTCAGACACGTCTATCATATGACTACACCAATCATAGTAAGGTAATTGTGACGTCACACGTCTGTGATCTACCAGTAGAAGCTCAAGACTATAAACCAGAGCAGCACACGAGGTATTGGAACCAACCGTTGCACAAATATTTTCCCAACAAACTAGCAGCTCTACTTCCTACTTATATTATATTATTTTCCTACTTCGTCGTTTGCAATCCAAGATAATTTTGGGCTCAGTATCCAATATCGCTAATTATCATCATACTAGTGAAGCTTCAGGCATAAGTATTATGTAATGTGCCTCCCCGGGCCACAGTATATAGATTATTAAATGTAGTGAATTAGGCAAATGTTTGTAAAGAAGAGTGGGGAGGATCATTGTTATTAATTTCAGGAGATATATAGTTGGTAGTATTACAGAGTGAGAATTTCTTTGATTGTAACTAATATTGGAAGGAATAGGGCTACAGAGTCAGTTCAAGTTGCGTTGGGCTCTGTAGGATCTCAGCTTGTCCATCCAGTTTATTAAGAAGCAGTTTAATGGTAAATATGTAAAATTAGTATTTTAATTACGAGCGGATGAGGGTGGAACTAATCGTTTCCCTTCACCCTAGACCAGGGTTATCAGCAAAGATAAATGTGGGACCCAGCAGGAGTGGACGGTAGCCGCCCCACTGAGCCAAGATGGCGGACGGTGAAGGGGGGAGCCAGCGACCCAACTGAAAATCACACTTGGCCGTTATATTTTAAATTTAGTTTATATGTAAAAATTAGTGATAAGAAAGGAAAGTAGCGTAATCCAAGTGTCAGGAATTTAAATTAATGTATTATGTTTGCTTCCGAAAATAAATATGACGTCTAATACAGCCGTAATCGCCAAAGTTCAGTGCGGTTTTCAGGGCAGGGCAGTTTGTAACGAAGCTTCCGATTGGCCGGATCGGAGCTTGGGGAGGGATAGCGTGGCTTGGCTTGCTTTCGCGAGCGTTAGTAGAGAGAAGTGTGACGGTCTCCGGGGCAGAAGGACGTATCGCGGGGCGCGGGCGTCTGTCCTCCTGGAGAGTGTCATCGTATTGCTCCAGTAAGATTTAATTTGTCGGGAATCAGGCATTCAAACACGGAATACCGAGCAGTTCGTACTTCGTCAGTTGTTTTGTGAACTTCCAATCTCCAATCAAGGGAGACGGTACTTATTATGTATCGCTGCTTTGTCTCTGCCCTGAGCGCGGGAAAATACGGCTGTGATAGACGCGTGACGAACTTCTTGAACGTGTTTGTTTTTATTCAGTAAAACCGCTGAGCTAGGCCGAGGTAAAGAAAGTGGCTGTTGTCGGGGTGGATATTGTGAACTCAGCGTAGCTAGAGAAGATAGGGCGGCCACATTAGTGCATCGTATGCAGATTTGTTACTCTTCAAAAACGGTTGATTTGAACTTTAAGACATTTTGTTTTCAGATTTTTTTTTATTTTTTGTAATTATTGTTTATTCGCTTTTTTAAAGCTATTTTGTCGTACTGTAGGGAAGCAATTGATTTAATACTTATTTCATTCTTTTTTAAGTTCCGCGCAGGCATTTTCTGTTCTTAATTTCACTAAGTAGAATTTTCTTGAATCAAGGCGTAGTAACTTATTATTGAATAAACATACGCTACATTTATTTTATTCCGTAGGAGCGAATCCAACATATTTACCAATATTTTAGTTGTGTATGACAACTGTTAACTTCAAGCCAGAACGTATAGTTTTTTTAAAATACACAACTCATTAAATATATTTTGCGAACATACGAAAACTGATTTGGACGGTAATGCTTGCGTTCTTTATAAACTGACAGTAAAGTGATCGTTTACAATGCTATGTTTATATAAACAACTGTTGGAACTGTAGATATTCACTGGAAGTATAAACAACATGGGTTTAAAAGTGCTATATTTACCGTGAATAAGTTGTACCTAGAGACAGCGGATGGTTGAAAACCACAAGAACCATTTGTGTCACCGTACTATACAAGACAATATAACGGTCTGCGGCTTGTAGGATTGGTGGATTTCCATCTTTGACTCATGGGAACAGCGTAGTGATAAGAGCCATAGTCCCACACTATATGAGAAGCACATCGCCTCTATTCGCAGCTGGCGTGCAACGTCTTCCTTCTAGTCTTTATCTTACGAGACTTTATGCGGTGACCACATTTTATTTTTGACTAGCTGACCCTGCGAACTCTGTTCCGCCTTAGAGGCAATAAGTAAGCAGATTTTGGATTAAGTATTTTAATGAATAATGTGAAATGTTTAATGTATTTTGGTGCATAGGTTGCACTCTTCATTTGTTTTATTATCAGGCGCAAGAACAAACAACGCAGATGGTCTTCCTACCAGTGAACATGCTTTATCGGGAAAGATTCGATCGTCTTGGTCGCGGCATTGTCAATGATGATTCAAAGAGAATACAAATTACTGATTATTGATTTCTGACAAAATTTATAATCATCAAATTTTCAAACATACTTATCCATAGACAAAATTTTGTTTAGATGTCATTTGCGTTTTGTTATTCTGTGCCATGTGCGTTTTTGTTATACCACATTTTATAGTGACTTGTATTCTCTTTGACGTCACATGGGAACGTGATCGAACGGGATAAAAAGTATCCTATGTCCTTCTCCTGGTTCTAAGCTACCTCCCCACCAATTTTCAGCTAAATCAGTTCAGCCGTTCTTGAGTTATAAATAGTGTAACTAACATGGCTTTATATATATATTAGTATGAAGTAAAGATCAACGCATACCTCTCGCTTTGCTCAACACGAATTCAGGTAATACTCTCGGAGTTGCAGCACTCTAAAAAAAAAAAAATAAAAATAAAAAATAAACAGTTTTTTAGCCATTTTGAGAAGCCCGAAAACCATATTTCTAACAAGAGTGCTGAATTAGAAGCAAAGTTTCAAGCGTATGTTATTTTGGTATAAACATAATATGAATAAGTTAAGCGGTCTCGCGTAAAGAAGTAATTGATTTTCAACGGGGCTTCAAGGTCAAGCGGTTACGCTGTTATTTGAGAAGAGTATGCGATTAAGTCCAAAGCAGGTTTCTATGATTTAGTATTTCGATTACGGTTGATATTTCCTCAGCTACAGCAACGTGAAAAAGTCATTTTAGCACTTTCGAGGAGCTTGGCAATCATGTTTCAAATTATCGGACTGCATTTTTAAAATCACAAGGACAGAGTTGGGAGTGTGTCTTCTTTTCGTAGATAAACGCATTTAAAAAATTATAATAATTACTCAATAAAAAATATTTTCCATAGCTCGCTACAGATCGGCTCACGCGCCAGATTCAAACACTGTTAAATATGAATTACAAATACTCAGCAACCGGCTCACCAGAGGTATCACTGGCCCAGTCAAATGGAGACACGTCAGAAACAAAAGAAGAACGGCAGACATGTTTGAAGAAGTAAGCTAAGGTTAATTCTACTACAGGTTAGAAAGATCAATGTTATAAGTTTGGCACAAGGAACATTTCTGCCACTTGAGCGCTGGTATCGATAGTCACCAAACTGACCAATCACAGAGCTTTCCGGAATTTTAAATTACATTACGTTGATAATTTAAAATGCGAAATCGGTTTCTTGTCACTTTAAAATTAAAACAAATTACTAATGTAATTTCGAAGTTTATTTAAATTTAATTTTACTACGGTTTCGTATTTATCTGGTCTCTTAACGATTGAAGCGAAACTAGTGGCCGAAATTTTCCCTGTGCCGAGCTCTCCTATAAGAAAACATATTTTCTTTCTAACCTGTAGTAGAATTAACCTTAGTAGAATTCTGACAAACGCTCATCTTTTCCCGCGATAAACCGGTGTCCGTATTTATACTGCGTCATTCCAGCGTCACTATACGAAAGAGCTCGTTATTGAAGGGGGAGTGAGTGTTGCGTTGTTCCCGGGGGTTACACAGAGAGATAGAGAGATATTGGAGATAAGGTTTACGCAGAGATGTGTCGAGGACCCTGCGGAAGGAAGGAAGGAACGAAGTAGCGAGCAAACGCGGTTTCTTTTGATTGTCGCGACGGCGGCACATTGACAGTCGCTAGGACTAGTCGGGAGTTGCCGCCTTCTGTCGCATGCAAACCATCTCAGTCGTTGTTTCCAGACGTGTATCAGCCTCGCGGCAGGTATCATCAAGGGGTTGGGGGAGGAGAAAGATGTGCGGCCGTAAAGACATGTGACGGCTGTTTCCTGTGGCGAGGACATGCACGCATCGCGCATGCGCGGCGCGAACCCCCTCCACGTGACCGGCGTGCGGTATCCGTCCTCAACTGACGACAAGATGGCGGCCGTGTTCCCCCTCCACGCCTCGCAGAGTCGCGGCGTCGCCACGCTCCAACCACGCGGTGTGATTGGCCTGCGAACGGTTAGCAAGGACCATGTGTAGTGGCAGTAGCGGTTACATATGGCAACAAAACACACATACTTCACATGTCAAGACCAGTGGCGTACCATAAAGTGAGGTTACTTCGATTACAAAGGTAACTTGCATCAATCTCGGTGTTTGTTCGTGGGGCCACTTTGGTGAAGAACTGTAGGAATGCAGCCATGAGGAACTGTTTTAGGGTTTACAACCATCCCTCTTTTTCTTCTTTTTTAGTGCCGAAAAAAATAATAAAGCATTAGTAATATTGGTGATGTCAATATTCATATCAGCGGTATATTAAAGGTTCACATATGGAAACTGCAGAAATAGCACCAGTCGACCCTTATAAAGTTCAAATTATCCTGGGGGAGGACTCCTGGACCACCCATTCCTAGTTGTAACACTGAAGAAAAGGTAAAATTTGTAAGGATGTATCAAACATAGGGTCCTAAATACTTAAGTATAATTGTGTTTTTCTTCTCCAAACAACCACACAACAAAAACCTCTAGTGTCCTCCCTTTATGGTACCTCAGAATTTTGATTCGGGAACATTAAACACCAACAGGGCAGGGGCGTCATTTGGGGCTACAGGGGGGGGCAAATGCCCCCCCTGGATTTGGAATTTTTGTGTATAAATATATTTTTTTGTATTTTTAAATATACATAATGCTAACTTAAGGACATAAAACTGAAGTTTTATTATTAAAGTATCTAATTTATACATGCTTAATTAATAAAAAAGATGCAACAAGGCCACTGTCGTCAGAAAACAAAATCTTGCCCTCCCCCCCCCTGGAAAAACCTGAAATGACGCCCCTGCTACAGGGCGATTTATAGGAAACAAATAGTAGCCAAAATTTAGTTAAACTCGTTACTTTGTAATGTGCAACTGTTCGTTCTAACAAAATGCCTTCTTCCACCCCCGGGTTATTGACCGCTAGCTTCAGTGTGATGTTTGTCATTTGACTTGGACATTCACAATAGGTTATTCGCAGGCAGACACACATACCTCTGTAAGAGCTGTAACCATCCTCATTGAGGAGTACTAGAGCTAAGTGTTTTGAAATACAGCCAGTCGCAAGACTTTTTTTCTCGCGAAAATCGGGTATTCTTAACTATTCGTCTACAAACATTTGAACCGCGGAATCGTCATCTAATCATACAAAGCACATGTTACGGTATGTTGGAGAAAATTTCAGTATTGAAGAATTTAATGATTTCAAACTAACGACTGTATTTATTAATGTTGCATTTGAATGGGACACTGTCAACTCGGCATTACATCGGGTGGGGAAAAAATAGTTCAGAGAGCGTTCTATACGTGATAACTAGGGACGGGAATTTTTAGTGAAAATATTTTTGCCCCACTTTGTTTCAGTGTCTTACGTGCACACCTGCAGCTCAAGTTCATGGTTATTGGCAGGGTGTTTTTGTGCAGAGTCATTATTCATTTGACTGAGCCAATCAGTACACGGATAACTGTGACACAACATGTCTGTGATTAGCAGGTTTAACCTCCACACGCTGGGTGTTACGGCATCCAATCACTGACCACATAGCAGAGATGCGGGTGCGCACGTAAGGCACTGACACAAAGTGATGCAAACATCTTTTCGCGAAATTTTCTATCTCAAGTAATAACTTGAGCCACGATTTTGTCGCGAAAAGAATTTTGCAACATTTTGTTTTATTGGCTTGCATGCACATCGACAGCCGAGCTTCACGGTTATTAGCATTGTGTCTTTGTTCAGACACGTCCCTCATTTGACTGCACCAATAACAGTGAGGCTACTGTGACTCAACACGTTTGTGAACCTCAAGACAAGTGAGAGTAAAAACGTCCAATTACTGACCGTGAATCAGAACTACAATTGTCAACATAAGGCATTCAAACCGAATGGTGCAAAAATCTTTTCGCCATAAAATCGTGGCTCTAGTAATAACTGCTGCCTCCTGATTTACGTGGACGTGAAAATATTTCGGCACCCGTTTGTTTCAGTGTCTTACATACACATCGACAGTTCAGCTTCGTTGTTATTGGTAGCGTGCATCTTGTGTGTGGGTGTCTCTTATTTGACCGAGCCAGTCAGAACACGTTTACTGTGACAAGTGTTGAGAGTCAGAACCATTCAACCACTGGCCATAAAGCTACAGGTGAGCATATAAGACATTGAAACAAGCTGGCGCAGAACTCACCAATAACAGGAGTCTCTAGGTATTGTGTCATATAGTAGCCTAGACATCTCATGATGGGTACAACGACCAGCCAGCCAGACTGCACTGACATATCTTTGGTGGGCGGTAAGAAGGTCGCAAGTGATATGAACATATAAAGATACATGTGTTTTTCTTCCTGTTCAGTAAAGACGATAGGAAGGTTTAAAACTACAGGTTAGTACAATAAGATATGTGCCCTATTAACTAAATGCTGCAAGAAGGCACAAGCTTCAATAGGAAGTTAATTGACTTATGACCTTCTTGCCGCCCACTAAAGATATGTCCTCGACTACTCGTACATTGGCTGCTGTATCAAGCGAGATGCTAGTTGTACAACTGACAAGGTAGCACTAAGTTACACGTGGTTGTCATGCAGGTCACTTATTGGTAGAGGCAGGAAATATTGGCGTGAACACTGACACCTAGGCTAGCCTCCAAGAATGTATATATTTATATATATATATATATATATATATATATATATATATATATATAGAGAGAGAGAGAGAGAGAGAGAGAGAGAGAGAGAGAGAGAGAGTCAAGCAGACAACATATGTTTATTAGCTGCTGGCTGATACAGTCGTATGGGGCACGTTAGGGTTTTTTTTTTTTACTGGCTCAGAAACTTCCAGCGGATGTCAAATAAAGCTAAATTGACAACTACCACTGAGCGTACGCGCGTACGTACGTGTTAAAGTATAAACACCGAGTGTACATGCTGGCATTCACATCCTCGCGTAGCGTGCGTACGTACGTAGTAGAGTTGATCAACTTTCTATTTATTACGTACGTACGCTAACTGGTGGTTGTGAATGCAACTTGTGCAAGCGTTAGACTCAATTAAATATTAATTAATATTGAGAAATAATTTATCTCGTGGTCACACATTATTTAATTCCCTTCGAAAATTAAAATAAATGACGATAGTCTACCACCGACATTTTGTTTTGGCATAAACAATTTCCGCGCATGTCTAGATTAAATATTGTTGTGAATCCAATCTGTAATAACGTACGTGCGTGCGTGTGTTCGTACGTACGTTAAGTGTGGTTGTGAATCCGGCTTAAGGTCTCGCTCTTTAGTTTAGCAGTGGTTTCGAAAATTTTTTTTAACGCAAAATAATACATATATAAAAAATTAATTCTGGCAGTTTTAACATTTACATATCCACGTTTGCATACGAATTTTTCTGTTGCAACACACCAAACTGAATTTTAGATCTTTACTCCTGAAATAGCACGTATTTTGTTGTGAAAATAAGCCAAAATAAAGCAAAATATTTTTTGTTGCTAGCAAACGTTACGTTATTTTTAAAAACGTTCTGGCAAAATTGTCTATCGTATGACTGTACACAGTCTAAATTTTTTTCAAAGCATTTGGTTAAAAAATATTTGAGTTATTTGTAATTGCTTGAAATAAATGAAAGATCATGGGCTTAAGTCAAGGACCAATTGCTAAACTGACACCAACTGATAGTGGCGGGAATTGTAGCGTGTGCACAAAAGAACCTGCGAACTATTCAGGTCCCTACTTATAGGTTCTCAGTCCGCAAGTGATAGTTACCCAATCTCGAAAATAATGAACCTGGAGAGTAGTTCAATATCTAAGGAATTCTCAAATGAATTCACGAAACGTCCAGGTCTCTGGTAATTGTGATTGGCCCAGCCAATGACGAACCTCTCCTCACAGAGACCAGCGGCCAGTTGAATCATAGGCGAGCTGCAGAACTGCACGCAAGTCAGCGCAATCTAGCTGACGTACAAATCTTTACGTGAATTACACATCTTCCTTACTGTCAAACAGGAAGTCTGGTTTGGCGCAGTTAAACGATACAGAATAACGCCGGACCAGTAAATAACGTACATGATTACCCAGCAAACACTATCAACTCACTCGCTATAAATCATTCTCGTCGTCACGAAGTTTAAAAAAAAAAAGTTCTTACTTTTACCAGAAAAAACTTGTAAACATTTGTCAGTCTCAGCTACAGTAACAATGTAGCAAGTCGTTACTGAGGTCTACATATGCCAAATACGTATACGAACGAGTGTAATAAAAGTTTATGAGTTGAGTGTACAATGTGAAACAAAATATCACCCGGCGAAATGTTACAATTCACAAAATGTTCTGTACTTAAACGTAAAAAATTTCTTGGTTACTCATTGCCAGATTTTTACCACTTCGAACAAATGTAAAATGAACAATGGGGAAAAGGAAAAGAAATATCGTTCGGAACTATGCAAAACTTAATCGTAAGTATACAATATAACTGTAAATACTTTCATATTACCAAGTATTTCGTGTAAATGTTACGAGAATTTTTTGTAGTTTTACATAAGTAGTTCAGAAACAGTTTTCGGGTGAGTTTTTTTTTCCTTCGGAAAAGCACAATTACTTTTACAGTTTTTTTTCTCCGTGTACTCGACAAATAGTACGAGGTTTTGTTGACGTCTGAACTGGCTGTATCCAATTTGCCTGTCTGGAAGCTTCTGTGTTCATTTCGAACGCATGCCTTACGTTATTGGCGAGTCCAGGGTGGTGACACAGGATAGGGCCTACGCAGCTCTTATTTTCTGTAAACGATTGCGTGTGTACCAATATACAAAATTACAAACATCACTGCACGATATTGTAATATTTTAACAGAAATAATATTTGTAGGCAGTTATCATATATTAAAGTGTTAATGTCGGAATCTACAAGAATTAAATCTTTTGTTTTGTTGTAAAAACTGTTTAAAGAATGTTGATGTATATTTAAGAGTCTTGAAAATTTATAGTAGTGGTACACCCGAGGATCGTGTAAGGATACGCCGCCATTTTCCGTTGCTATTCTCTCTCGTGTGCATGCTCGCCGCGTGGTTGCGATTCGTCAACATTTATCGTACCAAATGGTTTGTTTTAGTTAGACATTTTAGTTTTAAAGTTCCAGGTGCATTTTATTTTGCCTAGGACTAAGTTTTTATTGTACCAGTTATGTGTGGCTTCATGACCTGTTTCGTTTCGCTTTAAAATGTTTTACGACTGATGTTAACCTAATAGAGTGGTAGTGTGTTGTGTCTCACATGCTACCAGTTGTGTGAATAATAATAATAACTTATTTCGACTGTACCTAATATTACGTACTATTTACGAACAGTACTGAAATAATATCAGATTTACTCGTATATAACCTTAAAGTTACAGGTTATGAGTGCACACAATTTAACCATATCAAGAACCTCACCGCTTGAAATAAAAATAAATAATTAAAATACATTATTACAAAACACTCATCTAACAACATTATAAGCTAATTAAATATTTAAAAAGTTCATAACGACTATGCATCACTGTGGATACTAACACAAAATTTCCCTCGACAGAATATGTATGTTTTCTGTTGCGTGGTTGGTAATACTCAATCGTTTACGACAACGAGATCGGGCCGTAAATAAGGAAGGCTGGTTAACCTGGCAGTGCCATCTCTTATAAACCCTTACATACTCCTTGGGCGAGTCCCTATCTGACTGGACCAATGGTAGTTCTGGAGCTGTACGTCTCTTACTTGTAGGGATCCCCTGGTGCTTCGCGACAATATTTTTGCGCCACTATGTTTACTTACCTGCATATCTACTGACGTCATAGCAGACAGAGGATGGAGACTATGCGACGGGAAGAGAGGGGAGGAGAGAAGTAGAGGACACCTGGTAGACGTGTCAGCGGAGGTCAGGTGACAACCCTGGGGTCGTGTACTTGTGTAGTTGTTGCACTGAGGACAGGGGCCGGGGTTATTTCTGTACGCTCACTGCTAACATACGTCGAGCTTCTCTGCCTGCCTGCCATTCCATCATCATAGCTCCACCTACCAGCTCTCTCTACAGCCCTATGCTTCTTGCCATTGCGTTCACTACACCACTCGATATACATCATGCCTAGAGACACTGGAAAATCGCGAAAATGTTTAAGATAGTCTCCAATAAACTGTGTTATATTAACCGTGACACGTGTGAACAGTTTCGGGACAAATCACACACGCTGTGTGTCCAAGCCGTGCAGTTCGAATTGGGCCTGTTGTAGAGAGAAACAATGCTACAAATAAACGATAGCCAATGTTGATACAAAACATTCAGTGTTACATACATTACGTTGGAGCCTAGTAAACAGTCAACTATTCCCGCGATTTTCCAGTCACTCTAATCATGCCGTAAATTACTTTTTGTTAGTCCTAAACATCTACTGTCAATTATACAACATAATAGTTTCGAACTAAACATGCAAAATGATTTACGACAAAAAAATTAAACATTCGAAAAAAAACGTAAAAAAAAATTAAATTTATTCTTGGCCAACTGTCATGTACGCACGCTACGTGATAACGCGAATGCTTGCATGTATAGTCAGTGTTTATATTTCTACACGTACATTACATACACTAAGTGTATGTTGTGAATGCACTTGAACTACGCATGTCCTCTTGTATAAGTAATGACCTTCATATATCTGCCAAAAATTGTGTTTCTTCTGGCGAAGTGTTGGTAAAGGGAGGTAGAGGAGGGAACTGTTGCAACATTTATGCATTTTTGTCCTGTTAGTTAACGTAATTCCTGCTGAATGCCGTGCCCGGGCGGGCTTGGAGATGACCCTTCCTCAGAGAATAGCCGACGAGTAGGCTGCGAAAGTGCCCGGTAGCAGACCTGGACAGTCTGCTAGGGGTTAAATAGGCCCCGACTCAAACCAAGAGGTGACTGAGCTGAGGATCTCAGTCGGGGGGCAGAACTATGGGCGAGAACCTGGGACGGGTGGCCCTAGGCTGTCTCGCTAACATCTGTTCTCCTTTGGAAGGTGAATAGAGGCGCAGGTTAGTGTTCCGTCTAGGGGTTCGGCGGTTCCAACTGACTGTTAGCTAAAGTGTATTGCGTGGTAGAGCGTGATCTCTTTCCTCGCCCATGGGGGCCGGACGCCGGGATGGCCTTGTACTAAGAGGCACCGTTAACAAAGAAAGCCACGAGCAATCGTAAGTAAACTGGTATGAATGCCGTGCCCAACAGAGACTGTGAGAAGAATGTTACAATCATTAGTGAATGTGATTCATCTCAGGGAACGTTGCCTGTTTGCTAGCCTTATTCATTTCTGACGCTTTTGTTCCGTCGCTGTGTGTTTGTATAAGACCAATGATAGTTCAGGGGCTGTGATTGGTCTGTGAACAGCTACTCCTTGGCATAACCACCGACCAATCACACAAGGTGCAAGACGCTACACTGGTTTATAGAATACGCTGTCAAAAATAGTCCATTGATTTCCAACCATCTCGAACAATAATGCACTGATTTAACACCAACCAACAATATAACGATGGTGCGAAAGCAGCAGACAATAAGAGTTAAGGGGCGTCCCTAGTTAACAGATTGCCATCAGTCAGTATGGTGAGGTTATTATAATCTCAAACAATAATATACATACGACATTAAACCTTTATGAGGCAAAGATAAAAGCTGTATAGGCTGTTCGCTATAAACTCAGCACTCACCAGAACTTGTAATCAGTTAAAAATATGTTTTATTGGGCCAATATACGTTAAGCTTTGAGAGTATTGAAACGTTTACATTGGTTTTTAGTTGCGAGGAAGTTTTCATATTGAAAATAGTAAAGATGGCTGCAAAACAGCTGAAAGAAAACTTTATGCAGTGCTCACTTTATTGTGAACGGCCTATACTTCTATTACTAATGTAGAAGTTTGGTACTTGAATATCACGATTATAAAAAAAATTAGGATTCAGAAAAATATTGTATTATTACGACATTTATTTATAATACATGTCCTTATATTAAACAAATAATTTCACTATAGTAACCTAGATGTGTATTTTGTGATAAAATGAAATTCTGTGCTAACGTATTTGTTTGTGAGAAAATCGACTAAAATCGAAGCGTGTTTTCGTATTTTCTGTGCCTTGTTTCTCTTCTACACTTGGTGTCCATCCTCAACGTGTCTTCTCAGTCGAGACCACGTCCAGCTGTCTGTACGTCTGTATGCCGCTTGCTGTACAGGGATATTCCTTAATATTTTCTCAGTCTGGTTTACCAGTGATACGCTAACAAACAACTTTTTATGATTGTGTTTGTGTGCATGCATTTTGGTATCATGTTTTGCTCTTAATCGTTAGCCTATATGCTAAGTAATATGAATGTCGACGCTATTTTTCCTGTAATGATTTTGGTATTAAGTGTTGATGTAGTAGTCAGTCAGTGAGCGCTTTTAAGGAAGAAAAGGCTGCTCAGAAGTGACATTGAAGAGCACATCAAATGTCACGTCGTCTCAACGAGCCAAGCGCTGAACTAGCCTATCCATTCCAATATGGCAATTTAAGCGGTGGCCATATAACTGTATTGATGGTACAGTCTACATCAAAGTTCAGCGCTCGCCGTCAGTCTGCGCTTCACACACATCCAGTTAGTACATCGTGATGTATGTCAACATGGAAGTAGCCGGCTTCTTAGCTATGCACAAGGGCTTCGAAGCTGTTTTTAATAAGCATGGTGTCTTATGACTGCCGCCTGGTGAACGGTATGTTTGTGTGTGAGGCGAAAATCTACGAGGCGTTACGGGCGATGCTGGGCGGAACATGTATTGTAATATCGCCTTTATTGTCAAAGTCGTAAAGACGCGCGCAGTATTCCTGCCGTAATGTTTTTACTGTAGAATTCTAAGCGGTTACCCTATTGTTTTATTGAACGCGTCACTGTAGGAAAGTACAATGCACGTGTAGATCTCAGTTTAGAACAAACCCGTTACATATATACTGAGAAACAACCTCGTAAAAAGCCGTCAAGACAAGTTTGAGTGCTTAAAAATAATACTTGCAGTGTGCGTAGTGTCTTGAAGTGTGTTTCCTTCTCGTAGATGAGCATTGTGGACGCTCGTTTACTGGTCTCTGAGAAACAAACGAACTCCGAAGACACTGCACGCAGTTGGAGCGCCAGCCAGGCAGCCGCCTTAACATCGACATTATATTATCCAAGTGTTTTCTTCTTGTACGTGGTCACAATGGGCGCGCGTGGAATAGTTTCGTAAGAAAACACTGTTTACGAACGCGTTTTAAACGCGTGGTAAGTGGTGCTCGTAACTACGCCATCAAAAACTGTGCGAAATGTAGTAGAATGTATGTGCAGGACGTATGCCCTTGCAGGGGCCCCACATTGACGCCAAGTAGTGCGAGTATATTCTGGCGGTCCAGGGAGGTAGATGAGGGGAAGGGAGGGATGCTGAGGAAGGTGGCAGGCAGGCAGGCAGTTGGTTTATTTCTCTCCACCGCTGCAGCATCTTGGCACACTCTCCTAGCAGAACATCTGGCCAGCTAGCTCCCCGCACCCCCCCTCTCTATCATCTCCCTGTACCGGCATGCTGAGACTCTCACCCCCCCTCCCTTCCATACCCCTGCCTGCCATGACTTCCCTCTGTGTGCTACACCAACCACAGAACTATTTATTATTTCAATTATTCATTCTGTTTACCGAGGCGAAAATCTATATGAGCTCGTACGACCATATCTTCGTAAATTACGCCTCTGCGAATACATAATTTTTTCCAGGAAATGTATAAAACTATTATCTATTGACGTCATCTTTCATTAATGACCTGTCGTATGACATTAAAGGAATAAAAAAATTTTGACCATGGCTAAAAATTGTAAAAGTATGGCTTCAGCACTCAGCAGGTCCCTAAAGATAAAAAAGGAGAGTTCATAATGGACTCTGTGGTTAAATTCTGACATTCACTAAGGTTCATACTATTACAAGATAGAAAGATCTATGTTACATGTTTGACACGGAAAACAATTCTGCCGCTTGAGCGATGGTATCGGTAATGTGTACAAACTGACCAACCACAGAGCTTTCCTGAATTTTAAGTTATATTAAGCTGTTCATTAAAACGCGAAATTGGTGTCTTTGCACATTAAAATTAAATTAATTTACTTCTGACTTTTCCAAGTCTATTTCAATTTAATCTTACTCCAGCTTTTAATTTCTGGTTCCTTAGGGATAGCAGTTAAACTAGCGGCAGAAATGTTCCCTGTGTCAAACTCTCCCATTAGAAAACACATTTACTTGCTAACCTGTAGTAGAATTAACCTTACTTTCACCACACGCAATAATTATAGATGATGGTATATCGTGGGAAAACTTGACTGTGCCTTACTGCCTACACGCTTCCAGGCTCCTTGCAGTCCAATAACACGCACATTAGATCAGCATGTATGACATATTATTGCTCCATATGATGATATATCGCGAATATCTCTTGTTACAACATACCCTTGGAAACACTTTGATTTTGTGCAACATGTACGATTGGGTGTTATACGTCTGGCACAACGTAGCTGTGTCGAGACCACGGTCGTAGAAGAACAAGTCTGGACACTCGCCTATCTAACAATGTATTTTGCTTGACCCCCTTGTTGTTTGGCTGTAGTTCGTCAAGTTACCGAGAATATTGTGTTTTATTGGCGCTTCAGTTAGGGCGGTCGGACTTTAACTCCGCAGACTTTTTTCCATTTTTAACTTTATAAAGTACATTAAGATTTCTGGAGCCACAATTTAAAATTGTGAGCAAAGAAAGTATTTCATAAATTGATAAAAAAAAATACATTTTGATAAATTGTTTATCTTCGTGGGAGGGAAGTGGGCGGAGTTTAAGCTCGACCGCCCGGATTACAGGGCTAAAAATGTGTAGCATTATCGGTAACTTAGCGAACTGCAGCCAAACAACAAGGGGGCCAAGTTTCCAGGCGAGTGTCCAGACCTGTTCTTCTACGACCGTGGCTATGTGTAACGCACGGGAGCTAAGCCGCGGGCGCACTGCTAGTATATATCATAGGGTCCCCATGTGAGTCTTATGGAGGCGAGTCGGCAACGGAAGGACTGCACGCTAGTTCATTGCCTCGCCTATAAAGTTTATATTGTAACCTAAAGGCTGGGACGTGCCCTTAAGGGCCCTGTAGCCATGAAGGCGCGACTCGTTACAATCTACCTTAAGTCTATCAAAGGCCCTAATACAAACAAAATATTTGAGCACGTCACCTAGAAGAGGTTTTTACTGACGTGATCCTAAATAAGTTAAATTAATTTGGCGACAAATTGTAATTTTTAAAGGATATATTTTATGCATAACAAGTCTCTACAGAAACTACACCAAGTTTTAATTAGAATATAATCTGTGAAATACGTTAGCTCTATTAAATTTTAACATATCGTAACAAAAGTCTGTAATAAATATTACGTTTAAAGTTCATGGCTGAGGTGAGTCTAACATATCTATTTTTACGTTTCCTGCCGCGATTGTCGGCTATATATATATAGAGGTCGTCGCCTACCTTATGATCTTCGCATGCACTCGTCGCAATCGTTGGGGCCCGTAACTCCGTGCAGGACAAACAGCTGATTCTCCACGGAACTTGTGTATGACGTAGCTAACAGCTGCTTCCCAATACAACTCGCCGGTGTTGGCGCTGGCCGCCCCTCGACGTCGCACACAGCAATCTAGGCAGGTTTGAAAATTCTTAAAGTAGATATTTCCATAGTACCACTTATTGCCCAGAACTTTCAGCGACCTAAAAACTCTCGTCTTCATGCACTAAACTACGCTGCGTAATTGTGTACACAGCAGTACACCAAGTACCCTTGTGCACGCCGACTATCACAACTTGCACAATACGCCTTCTTATACTGCACTGCATTTGAAATTTCACTGCAACGTCTTGTAATAAAACAAATTTCCGTTGCCATCGTATTTTCAAAGCTTCTCACAAGTTCAGTCCAGTTCATTTCCCTTCACGTCCATCTTTCCTGACGTCTGGTTGTCGACCCTTTCTGTCACTTCCAGTGACGTCAGACTCAGTCCTCCCACCTAGCGGCAATTTCGGGAAACGGGCTAACAGCCGTTTTAGAAATACCAATAAATAATTTTATATACCAATAGGCTAATAATAAATATTAAATATTACAACGTATATACACTTACACAAATGTACAGAAATACTTAACATCACAGACTAATTGCAGTGGCCACAAGAGCCACTCATAGATACCAATAAAAAATTTACCGTGAGATATAAACATGTCTGAGCGCATGACTGCCTCGTCCGTAGCGCTCTTCGACACGGCTAGACCACGAACGCGTAAAACTGCCGGCCACCTTAAGGCTGTTCAAGTGTTATAAAATAATAATTTTATATTTTAATGAAATAGTAATAATTTTGCAGACGGTACTTGTGAGCTACGTTTTCTCTTACTAAACAGTTTTAGCTCGTTTAGTTTCCTCATAGTGCTGCTTCAAAGTTAAGATTAGCATGTTACGTTGCTATGCAAATAAGTGAAAACTAATTGACTTACTCGAATGAAATAATTCACAGTGAAATAACATTCCATGGGCTACGTAACCTAACATTTATAAACCCACAACATAATATTTTGAGTTTGTAATAAAATCGCAAAATTACAGGGAAAAGTTGCAAATTCAATCATTTTTAAAATTAAAATATTACCCACTGTGAGTTTTGATAACATTAGGTTACTTATCCTATGGCATATTATTTCACTGTGAATTATTTCGTTTAAGTAAGTTAAATGATTTCTATTATTTGCATTGCAATGTTACATGCAGTTTTTGAGTTGGACGTAGCGTTATGAGAAACCGTGCTAGCTAAAACAGTTTCGTAAGAGGACATTGTACTCACAAGTATCATGTACAAAAGTAATATTATTTAGTATATATATATATAAAATTATAAAAATGTAAAATTGTGATATTAAACTGCCTTGACAAATTCTCAAGAGTAGCGGATGTAATTGTCCGCGTCTGAAGAGCGGAGACAGAGGAGAGATAACGTTCAGTTATCACCAAACTGTCGTGCAGTGTTTTAGTTTTACTATTTTCCTTATGAGACTTTGAACGGCGACCATTTTGGAAAGTTCGTAACAAAGTCTAACGCATCTACTGTTGCGTTTTACAATTCCGGGCGGAATTATTTGGTACTTACAGCAGACTAAAAAAACTGGTTTTAGCCATTTTGATGAGTTCCAAAAATCATTGTTTCTAAAAAGCATGCTGAATTTTTTAAATTATAGAAGCCTTGATTCAATCGTATTTTTCCCATAGGCGAACATATTGTGAATTAAGTTCAGCTGTTTGACGTTGAAACAAAGAGACGTGGTAAGTCGATGAGCCACGTACAAAGTCTTCTTAAAAGGGCGTGGTAGGTAAATAAGCGCTGAGTTCTTCAGTTGAGATTAACACTTTCAAAGTCAACATAGAAACACAGCAACCCTTGATAATTGTACTAGCCAACTTTACGAGCAAACATTTACCCGGAATAACGCGTTTGTTAAGCGTGATCTCTTGCGTCGCTATTAAATGTACGAGATTTCGGCGTCAGTGATTGTTCTTCAGGTATACGTTACCCGAAAAAAATTTTTGCTCAAAATGATGACGAAAACTATTGTCTGGGATTTGTGCAAATTGGCTTCGAGAAACCTGCAATTCTGAACTGATGCTTTTAGCGTAGAATTATATACCACGCACTCTAATAGGTGGAGCGCAAGTCATGGAGGTTGCATTGTCGCAGTTGTCGACTACTAAGATGCGTGAACAATTGCAGACACAGACAGGAGGCAACTACAGAGGAACAACTGACTAACAGGGAGTGTGTTGAGATTGTTCCACAAACGAGACTGGCCGGTGTAAACATGGCGTGCGATCAAAGCCGGCGGCCAGCTGGTGTGCTGTTGTTGGCGGTGTTGCCAGACTGCCTCCAGCGACCACACAAACTACCTGACACATCAGTCCTCTGTTTGGCAACAATGTACAAGTGCGCAATCAACAGGGCGAGCCTTCAAGCATCACAAGTATATAAAATGCTCTTCTGCATATTTTACAACTAATATTAAATATTATCAGAAATGTATAAATTATAATTTATTTTATCCATTTGTCATCACTACAGATGATTGTTTATCGCTGGATAACTTGACTGTTTGCGTTCATCTTACCAGAAGACTGGCTTTAGCTTGTATATGGATATGTTACCCTATTTGACTGAGACAATAAGAATTCCGATATTGCAAACCTTTGTGCCTTTAATTGGTCTGCGGAAAGCTACGTTGTGTCAGCTGTATACCAAAGAATCACACATGCTGTAAGAAATTATAGGATTTTCAACGATATTTTGGCATAAAATATTTCCGCGATATACCACCATCTCTAGTTATTGCTAAAGGAATGAAATAACGCGGGTTAAACATCCTTTAGGCTTCAATTCACGATCCAATGTAACATTAAGGCAGTTACGTTTCTTCATAGGCTGTTGTCTCTGCCATATATTGAACTGGACTGTTTGTGATAGGGTTCTAGTTTTGTTGTAGATCTGTTGTTTGTTCTACAGTCTTCTAGAGAGAGTGTTATAATTGGTCATCCAATGACAAAGCAACACGTATGAACAAGCTTTTGGAATCTATCTTGTCATGAAATTAACAAGCGAAAATTTATATTCTCGGGTTATTATTTGCTAAAAAAATGATTGTACAAAGCTTCGTCCCCTTCGCTACAAATGCAAAATATGTGCCTGCTGTTATGTATAACGAGAGAGCCTCCCTGGATGACTAGTTAACGTTGACGACAGTACAATTACGTCAGTAGTTGTACAAGACACGGGCCTCAGTAATTCTCCCCACCCGCACTGAGGTGCAGCTATATAGCGTAGTGTCTGTCTTCTACAAGCCTCCCAGACGTCATCAGCTCGCCAGGATGGTTCTGTGTCGAGACCCACGACGTGCCGCCGTCCGTCGATAGCCGAACATGCTCATCATCAGCCTCAAGCACCATCTTAACGTTGTCCAAAGAGTCACCCGTCATAGAGTAGAACATAGACAGTCGCTCCCCTCTTGCCTAAATCATATTGTAGCTACATCCGTGTAGTCATATGTATTGTAAACTATGCAGGGTAAAGCCACTGTATTCAGATAACTTATTTCATTTAACCGTATCTCTCACAATTAACAGCAACCTCTTAACTAGTTCCAGTACAAAGTGCCTACGTCTGACTACAACCACCGTCACCCCTGTAACTCTTGTGTAAAACTGTTCCTATAATTGTTTTATAACACGACGCCAACAAACTGGAAACCTTCCCCCTCTGTGGTGTTTCGTTGGCGTTGCCTGTTATATCGCGAACCAAGCCAGTCGATGAAAGGACAACTATTCTTCTGCAGCAGTGGTTACCTATGAATTTCCGCGTAAAGATATTCGCATCGACTTGTTTCACAGTTTTATGTGCGCATCTGCAGCTTTGCTTCATGGTCATTGATTGGAAGTTTGCAACTTTCGGCGTCTCGGGGTCCTACCTATAACTGGTGTCGCGGTAACATTGTTCTGGTTGGTGCAGTCAAATGAGCCACGCCTCTGCCCTATTATATTCTACCAACAACTAGGAACCAGAGTTGCAGGTGTGCACGCGAGGCATTGAAACAAGTAGTTGCAGAATTCTTTTCACCAAAAATAACTGGCTCTAGTGATTAGATTTGTGTAACTCTCAATGTCTTGTTCTATTTGCTAGTCACATGCATGTAGTTGCACAGTAACCTTGCTGTGATTGGGTCAATCAAACAAGTGACACGCCTCTACGCAAACACACGCTGCCAATAATCAGCAGAGATGCTGATGTGAATGTAAACTGAAACAAGTTGTTGGGGAATAGTTTGGTGAAAATCAAGGCACGGTACGAATCATAGCCGGTGTAGCTGTCTGACTAAGCGGTTTTTGAAACATTCCTAGGATGGTGAAGGTAATGTCTGCAGCAGACACTGACAGCAAGGTTGAGGAGGATACTCGTACTGCAGGTAGATAGTCGAGGACGCCAGACTGTGTGATGTGCGGCAGACACAGGAAACTGCTCCAGTATAAATAACACTGCTAGTCAGACAACTAATGACGAGCTTGTATTCAAGTATACCGCCCCAGACGTCTGCGTCTACCGTGGCTGCTTGACGACTCTCTCGACGTCGTCGTCCCAACCTCCCCCATCATCCACCTGGCTGCATCTTCTCTCCCGCTTCCCTCGCCCAAGTACTAGGTGTCTTCACTGCTACAAGAACATAGCAGGTCAACTACGCTTAACCTCACTTCCTTATATTTATGTCCCTGTAGAGTAGTGTTTATATGCCTCCACCTCAAAGTACACACACGTATATATTGTACATGTATAGTACACTGTATGAAGCTCTGCCACTGTTTATCTGCTGACACTCGTCCCAACAGTAGCCACTGGCAATAATTATCTGTGCTCACAACTTGTGTGATACAATATAGGCCGTTCACGATAAAGTGAGCACTGCATAAAGTTTTCTTCCTGCTGTTTTGCAGTTATATTTATTATTTATAATATGAAAACTTTCATGTAACTAAAAACAGTGTAAACATTTCTACACTCTCAAAAGTTAACATCTATGGCCCAATAAAACATATTTTTAATTAATTACAAGTTCTGCTAGCGCTCACTTTACAGTAAACAGCCTATATCAGTCCGCACAAGGAGTGAGTCAACCTTGCTGGCGATAGGTTTTTGTTAAGATTCCACTATACTCGTGAGGTACAAATTATTGGTTTTTAAGCGGTAATATTTATTTTACAGTATAAAAAATGTGTTTAGGTATAACCATTCTAATGTATAGGCCTACGTACGTTATAATTTTTGCGCTTAATTTGCTTTACACGTTAAATGCAATGTGAAAACGGTGTGAGGAAAAATCGTGTACTAATTTTTTTCTCTTACTATTTACGAATTGTATTTTACAAGTAATACAAATTTAGCGCAATAGTGTTAAAGAACATATACAGGAAATTTGTTCTACCTGAACACATTTTTAATTTATGCTGAAACGTAGAACTCGTAGGGCCTACATAAAGTGTATAGTGGAATCTTAAAATGTACAGTATAAGTCAGTTAAATTGCCGTTATGAAAGTTTTTTTTTTGTTGCGTCTGGAGAGTATCGTTTGTTTGTTGCAAATGTGAGCCAACATTTTTTTATAAACGACTGTCCGATTTTCGCGAAAATATTTCAGCATCAATCTTCTTCAGTGTGTTACGTGCACCTCTGTAGTCTTGCTTCATTGTTATTGGCAAAGTGTTCCTGTGCAGATGTGTCTCGCATTTAACTGCTATAATCAGAAGAAGGTTTCTGCAGTACCACATGTCTGTGATTTGTAGTAAAACATTAAGAATCCTGTACAGCTGACGTATGAACGTTGTTGCAGTGTAGCTTTAGAAATATGTTTTTAGGAAATACTACTAAATGTGTGTTCGACATTTTTATCTACGAAAAGAAAGCACATTTAAAACTATGCTTCTCTAACTTTTGTTATCTAGATATCATGCTACCAAGAATGGATTCGTAGTACTTCAAAATAGCTAAAAACTGCTTTTTCAGACTGTTCTCAGTAAAAAACTAAGAACCGGAATATAAAAAAAAAAAATTGAAGCTCACGATGATCTCTACCACGCACTTTCCGTACAAATATATGGTCGCCGCGTGAAGTGTCGTAGGAAAAGCCAACGCCCCAAACACTGCACGCCTCGCACATAGAGGCGACACTGTTGTTATGCCGGGCGTGGCAACAGGCATACAATATTTAAATTACTGACAAAACAAAGCTCCGAGCGGAAAAGCTATAGTGTTTTGATATAATTTATTCAACTGCTTAATATTTACATCTATGTTCACTTACTTGAATGTGACGCTGATGTGGCCCATATGGCAAAGCTAACTAACATTAAATAAAACAATCTCATTTTC
>PNEQ01005206.1:0-24223 GCA_003012365.1 Medauroidea extradentata | reverse complement strand
CATATAAGCCAACATTAACAACAGTTACATTTTTGTTTGTATGGTTGGTAGCGAATAACTGCATGTAGTCCCGTGTATTTTCTTATTTGAATACAGCATTAGTGAAACAACATCAATTACAAACGACCTCTCTGTATTTAATATACTTTAAAATATTTATTTAAGTTCTTACTGACATACCTACTGACTGTATAATTCTGTTTAATCAGTGGCAGTACAAAGCGACGCAAACGAGTCGATTATCGTTGGCATACGCCGCTATTGCTTCGCGCCGCAGATATAGTTTAAAATTTCACCGACAGATGGCATCAGAGTTAGGTTTTCGCCGCATTGCGTTCAGTTTGTTTTTCCGTCGTGTAATGAATATGGGTTTCTGATAAACACATGCAACGTCGTCGTTCACTGCAGTATGTTGAACGGAATTTTAATTCTTGAGTTGCGTGTGTCGTGTGTTTTTTTAGTGACGGTTTTAATTTAAAAGTTTGAATATACTGTGCATGGATTTACGAGATTCGTAACGGTAATTAATAGCGCCGTTAGAGTAGACGCAGAGAAACCAGTGTTATAAGACGTTAACTCGCAGGTATTTATAACTAAGATTACTACTGAGTATAGTTTTTATTCAGCCCCCGTGCATTTAATGAGTACATGTTGTAGCTAAAATTTATCGGAGCACTTTAACGTAAATGTAAACATTGTACAAGACTATGTAAATAAAAGCACGTGGCAATGTTGATGTTTACATGTAGCGGAAAGATATAAACTGGCAGAAAATAGAAATTAATCAGGGCTTTTTTTAGTGCTCTCTTTATTCCGAATCACCTATATATTATTACTGGCATCCTCTGTACAAAAAACATAAGGGAAAAAGACAAAATATGGATGGAAATAGCTACAAAACTGGGTGTATCGAGTAAGTATTTTATTTCATTACTACACCGGCAAACGTAATGATGTTCATAAAAGAAAAGTGCAAGAGTGATTGTCTTCAATATACAGTATATTATATTTTTTTTCATTGTTGTGAACAATACCAAACTTAAATTGGTTCTTTTAGCAATGCAACAATGTGCGATTTGGTGTGTTTTTTTAGGCAAAACCGTGAAAAGTAGGTGGAAGAATCTTCGCGACTGCTATGCCAAATATTTGAGGACCTTGAAGATCCAGACTTGGCCCGGCAGCAGGGAAGTAAAAGTTTTGGCAATGGTCTTAAGCATAAAAAATTTATGAAAGTTCATTTAATTTTTAGCCAAACAACCACCAATTTAGATACACAGATTTCCACAGCTAAAGAAGAAGAGGAAACTCTGCACTCTTCTTCCGGAAAAAGTGCAAAGGTAGCTGAAAGACTATAGAACTATTGAACCAGCGGAAGCTTATTAAACCGCTTCTCCTGATGCCGATGTCAGCAAGACTGAAAGTACAGCTAAAGAGCCTCAGAAAATAACCAGACCTACATGATGCTAGAGAAGTCTTTAACACCAGTAAGAAAGCCTGGTTTAGAAAATCAGAGTACCACTACTGAGAGAGTTATTCAGTATGTAGTGAACAAGAGTCACCGGAGCCTAGATGCCACAGAGATATTTTCCTAGGGTATGCTAAAACATTGCAAAATTTATATCCGAACAGACAAGTGGAGGAGAAAATAAAAATAGCCAAATTAATGATGGAAGAAGAACTCCAACATCGGAACAAAACTTAGCAACCATGGACTCTTCAACAGTACCTCAGGCACCACAATATGCAACAGGCTATCTAAGCTATGCACCTTCACTGCAACACAGCATGAGACGTTCAGATTCCGCATCTCTGATTTAAACCCGGTATTCTACAGGACAAAAGGCACCAAATAATGTCAATATTTATTACGTGGTTGAAGAAGAGGTTCACCTTACAGCCAACGAGGACCAAGAATGTGATACCGGACGTGATCACTTATTATTAAACCTTTTGCTTTTTTGAAATATGGTGTATTAAATTTTAAAATATTCTTTTGCACAACTCGGAAAACTTTGTAGGCCTAGCTATTTTTGCCTGCTTTAGTGAAGAAAGACAAAGTGAAGTGTTTTCTTAATTCAGTATTTTTTTATTCGTTTCTGTTTACTAAATGATAAATGTAGTTTTTTATGACCAAGGAAAATACGTTGAATTGAAAACACACAATTGATTGGTACGTGTTATTTGATAGTGTGAAATTTGTGAACTGGAATATTAATGCACTAACCCTGAAAATTATACGCGTGTCCAAAAAAATGTCCATAATATTTTTATTTATGCATTTATTTACATTAAACATTAATTCAGTTCAGATCACTAAAAAATGTCCTCAAAACTTTTGCGAATGTGGTAAGCTGGGAGCCATGTAATTTCTAGCTGCTGCGTCAAGTCCAACATTTTAAACTTAATTTTTAGAATGCAGAAGGCATTTTCCACCACTCTACGAGTACGTCAGAAACTGTAATTGAATTTATCTTTTCATGGGTCGTCTTTAAACTGGTCGTAAGAAAAAGGTCTCATCATGTATGGTGCAAGAGCGAACGCTTTGATCTTCTAGAAGAACATGAGGTATGGGCTCAATTTTTTTGGAAAAGACTTGTTGTCAGGCAGATTGAACTCTCTTCTAACAAACCTTTGACCTATTAGTGACTTAGAAAACCCCCAGTCACTGTTCCTACCATAGCCACCTACATCTACGCACAAAAATTCATACATCTGGGTCCAAAAATAGCTAAATGTACGATTATTGTTTCTTCAAATAGGAGAAATACGCTTATCCAGCATTGTCAGGGCATTTTATAATGATGTGCTTGCAGTCTATGGCGTCAATACAGTTTGGAAAACCCCATTTTTCTTCAAACCGTAGCGCACAATTTTCCCAGATTTGCTGCGAAGGTTCTGGCATGAAGTCAGATTTTATGTTTTCCCATATGGCTACACAGACTTCAATCGCAATGTAACTAACTGTTGAAAATCCAATCCTGAAACTGAGTCTTACAGTGCAGAACGTATCTCCAGTAGCTAGATATCTGGACAGAAAATCATATAGAAATATTCTCCTGTTGCTGTAAAAAATTTATTTTTAATTGGATCTATATGATTTACTAAACATGAAAAATTCAAATACATATTTACATATTTCATCATGGTGAAGTTGAACTCCGACTTTAAAGTTCAAGAGATCTCACTCGTTTTCCCATAAATAAGTTTATTAATTAACTTTGTTTGTGAAATTAGTGCAACAAAGGCTTTTACCACAAAATATTTACCAACTATAGGAAAGCTGTTAGCTCTCCTGAACTTGTTCTTGAAACAGTCAAATGTATGATACCATGCCCAAACTCATATAGTAGTTGTGTTAAACACGTGTGTAGACAAATGCAGAGGACCAGTTCCACAGGATGTATAGGTTAATTAAATACATTGACGTTTAGCAAGTTTACAATTAACACTTTTTAACAGAGTTGCCATAAACTTTTCTTTCTCATTAACAAAAAATTCCCTAAAATTAAAGTTATACTTACTTTAGTAAGTACTTTGGGAAAATCTAAGTTTGTTGGCGAGAAAGGAAAGTAGGCCTACAATAATATAACATTTCCTTGCTTGTGTTGTTTTGTTTTCATTCTGTAATTTCTTTTCTTCACATTAATTGAAAAGAAATAATAGCATTAATTTTTTTTTTTCACATTTCTCTCACCTAATTGTAATGGCAAATCGTTCCTCTGCTTGGATTGGTCTGCACAAGTTAGTTGGCTGTTTTGTTATGTATTTCCAAATTTTAGTCAGGATCTCGTTACAAGATTGTATTTTAGTCAGGATCTCGTTACAAGACTGAATTGTCATCTTGAAGTATAATAAAAACGTCTTTCATCTCTCATCAGCTGTGGAACTAACCTGAAAATTCTCCTTGTTCTTCCCTCGTGGTATTTATTTCATGAATCCATAACCTCCTGCAATAATACAATAATATAAAAGAAATTATTAATAAAAAATTACACCATATATTAAAATTATTAATAAGGAAATATTACATAATTAATGTCCATAGCGTCAATACACGTTACGATTGTTTTCGTCGTCCTCAGCTGCTGCTACTAGAAGCAAAACCTTCTCTCCTGAATCTGAATCCATGACTACTGACTCCAGGCAAACCCAAATATCGTGGCGTCTCAGCGCGATCTACTCCCCGCCGAGAATAGAATGCAGTATCGCCGTGATCTACTTGCTGCGATAATAACGCATGGGGCTATATTCGCGTTTGTGTGAACACTTTCATTGAACGCAACGCAAACATTTATCGCGCGAAACAGTATCGTGATGTGCCGCATCCCGTATCGCGCCTGTCTGTGGAGGCCTTAATTGTGTCTGGTTGTACATGCATTATAGTGTATTTGAGTTGGTCTGAGCACCTGCTGAGAGCTGTTAACTTTAACAGTCAGTGTTATCACTTGTTGTGGACTTCAACACATAGTGTACTGTTAGTGATCTCATAGTTGCTATAATACTCTGTACTTTTTATATTTTGTCATTTTTGTTTGCTTGTCTTCTTTTCTTTTCATCTCAGTATCTAGTAATTACCTAACTTCAACTACTACTATGATCCGCCATCTACTAAGTTAATATTGATCAGTAAAGATCCCCAATCGAGCTCTGCTCAAGGGGATTAAAGCATTGTCTTGTAACCTTCTTGTATTCTTTTGTATGTATGAAATAAATTAAATTCAACTTAAACCAACCGAATATAACGTAACAAAAAATATTTTTACGTAATCCAATGACAGTAATGCACAACAGGGCGATTGGCCCGGATTTAATAAAATACTTTTTCCGATTACAGTTAGGCTGTAGGCCATGAATACATACATTTCCAAACCGTTTTAAGTAGATAGGTTAAATGCCGCCATCAAAAAGAAGTGTAGTGCGGAATCACTTTACAGGAGTCGTGAACAAAAATTTAATATTACTATTTACCAATCGGATAACTTTGCATTTTCAATTACAATACTAGCAGTAGAGCAGTTCAGTTCTAGTTCCTCTGTGGAGCTGGACCTGTAGCTCGAGTTTGGTTTCATCTAAACATTTCCATGTATTTGGTTCCCTTTCCACCGGAACACAAAACTTTGCGCACATAACTTACCATTCCCCTTCCCGCTCAATATAATTTCTACATTACTTTTCACAACTTCATCCCTCCCCCTCCCTCTACTCCCGCATGATAAAGGGATTCCTCCCTCCTATTTCCTTCTCCCTTTCTCATTTTCAACCCAGCTCAGTTCAGTTCCAATTTGGTTCCATTTCCGCTGTGGAGCTGGAGTGTGCGCTAGTCAGATTTGACAGTTCCAGCATACTTGGTTCGTGTTACCATTGTCGGGTCACGAAGCAGCGCATCCACCACCTACATTTTCCTTCCCACATTATTATTCACGCTCACTACTTTTTTTTGTCTCCTCCTCTTTCCCCTCCGCCCCTTCGAATCATGCATAATAATTCTGTCCATATCTTCCTTCTGCCAGATCGCCACCTGCCATTTCAGGTCCGAGCGGATTTGGTTCCATTTACAATGCGGAACTACATCCACCACTCCGAGTGATCCAGTTCCGTGGTTCCGTATCCATTTGGACCTGCACACCTCTGTAGCCAATTAGAATCTAGCGAAGTGCAATGATGTTACATTATTTGTTTACTTCAGAACTCAACTTGGAGTGAATGGAGAATTAACTTTATCACATGTGAAGATTAGGTTTTAAATGCTGTTTTGCGTGTGTGTAGAAACAGTTAAAAAAAAAAAGTAGTAATTCATAACATATAATAATACAGTAAAACTCTGTTATTTTATTTTTAATGTGGTGTGAGGTAATGATGGCTAATTAAAACAAACTTGCTGAACTTAATTTCAGCAAAATTTCTCAGCTGAAAGAAAACAACAAGCACACTTCACTCCACAAAGCTTTCATTCAAAAAAATGGCTACCTTAGATATTCTGAAGTGCAGGTAGGTTACAGTGGTGCATCTGGTGGCAGTTTTATTACTTCAATAAAACTGTGGGAGGGAATGATGTCACATCAAAGGGACAAAGCTTTAACTCTTGCAAAAAAAGCCCATTTGTATTGTGTACTTGTTTCAAAGGTTTTTCTGGTGTTTTATCTTGTTCTCTTTGACATAAATGCATAGCATTCATGAATTTATTTTTTGCAACTATTTTGAGAATTTATTGAACTCCTAAAGTGTGTTTGGAACATGGTGAGGGAATGATTTCTTATTAATATTTTCATCCATGATAATTACAGTGCAAACACATGTACTTATTTTTGTATGAAATTAAGTTATGAGATGTTAAAAGAATAAAAAAAAAAAAAAAACCAAATTGCCACTTATTTATTTTATAAATAGTGAATACATTAGCTAGGGATATTAAAATAGCCTATTATCAGAGAATTACCCTTAAAAACATTTTACCTCAAAAATGGCAAACTTTCTTGCTATTAGGTATAATCTACTTGTTTACGTGACTTTTCAGTCAGTTTATTGAATATCTGTACATATAAAGCATATAAATTTATTTGTATTGAAGAAACAGGAAATTTGAAAGAAAAATGGGAAATTTAAAACATGTTTTATTCAAAGTGAGGTGTTTTAATTACATTGTTTAATCAATTTTGTTTTACACACATTGTTCAAAACATTTTGTTTTAAACATGCCAGCCCTGGTCTGCTTTCATATTGTTTTAGAATAGCTAACCCTTCCTACTATGTAATGGACTGCACGAGTGTTACTTTACTTCAGACTTCGCCAGTAACATATCAACCATCAGTCTGAATGTAGTGGCGTTTAATTGCATGTGCAGGATGCGGCAGATTTGAGAGGCAACGGACAGCGAAATTGTAGAGTGTTCGGGGCGGGAGGGGGCATGTTCTTGAACAGCTGCATATGTATTATTTTCAGCGTATGTTATTGCTTGGTCATGTGAACATCGCACGTTTGTCGTGGAGCAGTTATTTTAAATAGTGGATCACCAATTGGATGTGCCTTCGACATATGCTTCGCACTTGGATGACGGGATCCTGTTCCCAATAAGAAAACCATTTATTCCTGGGTTTCCAATTTTCAAGCGACAGGTTCTGCTTTGAAACAAAAAACCTCAAGGTCGACAATGGACTGCTACAGGCCTAGAAAATGTTGCTGCAGTGAGACGTTAAGTTCAACAATTTCCTCGATGTTCCTCTAGAAAGCATGTGGTAACCTTACATTTATGTAATTCGAGTGTGAGAAAAAACTTGCATCAAGATTTTAAAATGCATCCCTACAAGATTTTGTTGGTCCAAGAACTGACTGGAAGAGATTAAGACGTTCGTTCAACATTGTGTCAAGACATGCTTCGGAACATTCATCAAGAGGATGTTATTTTTTCAGATGAGGCACATTTTCATCTGGAGGTATAGTCAACAAACAAAATTGTAGGTGCTGGTCTGAAAACAACCCCAGGAACTCTCTCCATCAAGGACCAGTCCACAGTCCCTAAGTAACAGTGTGTGTGTGCTGTGCTGTTTTTAATTTTTTTTTTTTTTCGTTAAGAAAATGGTGTGACTTACTGTAAACAGCAATGGGTGACTTCCTACAGCGAAAACTAGGTGAACTATTCAGTGACCTTGAAACATGTGGTTCCAACAAGATGGCACCACAGCCCACACAGCACGTCAATTTGGTGAGGGAAATGTTCCCTGGACACGTTATTTCTTTGCGTGGGGATATTGGGTCTCCGCGCTCGCCATACTTGATACCCTATAACTTTTTTCTGTGGGGCCTCCTTAAATCCAAGGTGTATCAACATCACACTCAAACATTAGAAGCCCTCAATGAAATTGATAGCTCAAGAAGTTGAATCACGGTCAACATGGCTTGTAGAGTAATGAACAACTACAGAGAGCGGTCAACCAATGCATCAACAATGGAGGCAGCCATTTGAGTGATGCATTGTTTAAAACACGTTAATACTGCATATTCTTAAACTGCATTATGTGTTCTTTTAGTTATTAAACACAAACACGTCGTATCTTACTAGGTTTTGTTTTCATTAGTGTACCTTATATCGGAGTTTTTTCTGCCGCAGCAAGTAATGTTTTTTTTTTTTGTTGCAGCTTTCGTCTCTGTATGAAGTCAAGCCGCCCATCTCGAAAGCAAAGATGACTGCAATCACAAGGGGGGCCATAAAGGCCATAAAATTCTACAAGCATGTAGTTCAAAGTGTTGAGAAGTTTATTCAGAAGGTATGTTGCTTTTATTTCATAGTTAATAGTAGACTAAATTTCTATTAAGTGTTCCTTTGTTAAAATTTTAATTTGTTCTCTATAATCTAACATTCATAGCTTGCCTGCCACCCGGTGGCGAGTTCTCTTTAAATTCAAACCATTGTTGAATTTTCGAACCCCCACTCACAGTCAGTAAATCCTCCTACAATACAATTAATTCTCTCGTTGTCCTAACAAGGATAGACTGTCTATCTTACTCTGTTCTCCTCCACAGACTCGGAATTTTCTTGGCTGTTTCCTCTTCTCTTGTACCCTTACTTTTTTCGTTCGGTTGGCAATTCAACCTCCTTCACCAGTTCCCACCCTGTACATTCTAATCAACCTTTTCACTCTACTTGTGACTTTCAAAGGACTCCATTCCATTTCTCTCTTTTTCTCCACTTGCCTTTGTCATTTACCCTTCACCCACCTCGCTACCCTTCTTTGTACCATCTCTTACTCCTTCACCTAATATATATGCTCTATTCTGCTGCAGCATATTCTAACATTTGGCTGTGTCATTGTGTAACATGCTTTTTCTTTACCGCACAGCTGAATCCCTGCAGCACGATTCCCTAAGTAACCAACACCCTCCTTCCTTTCGTAATTACTCACAACATGTTTGTTGCACCTATGGCCATTCTGCTGCACAACTCGTAGGTATTTATATTCTGCTCCCTCAGCTATCTCGTGGCCATCCCATCTGTTCATGTCTGTTGAAATCTCTCTTTCTATAAATCCTCACTATCTTATTATTACACTGTTACACACACTTATCCTCATTCTGTAAAAGATTCTGAATCATTTGATTCAGAATGATTGAATGTTTGCAGATAGGCTACGTAGTTTGTACTGTATTATGTGTGTTGAAATAACGCTGTGAGAATTTACTGTTTCTGAGATTGCTATTTATGCTGCAGTTTTTTTTTTACTTTGATTCCATTTGTCATGTAGCCCTATGCTACTCACTGTTTTTCGTTAAAGAGTGCAAAGAGTGAATAAATACAGTACTGAAATACCTATGTGTCCGATAAAAAGAAAGTGACTTAGCAATAATATGATGTCATTTTTGGATGAAGTGGTGTGTGAGACAGACATCTGGCCAGGCTGAACAGAGACTACAGAATGTGCTGCCATGGAAAGTTATAAAGTTATTCATATAAATAGCACATGTCAAACAGCAAAAATTGTCATGGCAAGAGGCTATAGTACACATTTTTTTTGGTAGCCCCTGTCCCCCTATAAAACAATAAATTTCCACTAAACAATTTCCTCATAAACATAGTGTATGGAAATAAACAAAAAAACTGTATAAAATTAGAAAGAAACCTATCAAATTTTTAGAGTCTTGTTGATAGTGAGCTATTTCCTTATGAATTGAAAGTGTATACTTCCGAACCCTCATGTCTTGGCATGAGAGGAGCTGAGGATGGCCTATTACTGGAGGTGTGGCAGCATCTTTGTGATGTTCGAATAACTGCAAGCATCTGGTATTTGATTGATTCTGCTGGACACTCAGATTTCCTTCTTACAAGTGAACTGGACTGTTTGAGCACAGCAGTGTATCATTGAGTGGCTAACGGGTAGACCTGAGCAGTCGGCAAGGCTAGGGTGTGTAGCTTTTGGGGAAAACCATTGGTAATGATAGTGACAGCTGCAAAATCCTTAGAGAGTACATTGACTGCGGTCTTCTGGCTAGGGCAAGGTGGTACAATTGCAGTGTCATTTTTGTGCCTAGCGTATAACTTGCCACAGTTATGCATGAAGAAATTGTCCTCCAGTAACAGTGTTATACGTTTTATTACCTTATAATTTTTGGCCTTTTCCTGTTTATAGCTTGAAATATGTTGCGTATTATGTGAACATACTACTCGCCCTGAAAACCAAGTTGTTTGATGGGCACTCAGTTCTGTTATCTTTACTGACTTAGAGGTTTTGTGAGGATAGGATAGTAACATACAGTCTTCCTTTAGTTAGCAGATTTTTTCTTCCCGTACCTTAATTAGTCCAGGTGTGCTCCAGTGTCTTGCGAATACGTGAATTGTTGTGTCCAAAGACTGATTTTGGGGTAAAAATTTTGTTAGTGTGTGTGTGTATGTGTTTTTTTTTGTTAACATTTATTTGTATGGGAGGTAATGCACCCAAAAAATACACAATATAGATAGGCTATTAGGAGGGAGCGAAATGATGGGTTGAACATATTTCAGTTCCTTCACATATGTACTACTGATGCAATTAAGGAAACTTTCAAAGTAACCAGCAGTTCCAAACAAACCATTTATGCTCTTAGAAAGAAGCAACAGCAACAAGATAACTTTAACTAACCTGCAGAGTTGAAACTGAAAATGACTTATGTGATAGGTTTATTTGATTAAAACTGCATTAATATTAAATTAACTTAAAACAAATTATACAAATTTCATAAATTTTACTCTAAAGAACAGTGAGGGTAATAATTTGGAGCAATTAAATATTGAAATAAACGACATACAAATTTGTAAAACTTACAGTGTGATGTCTTGGTGTTATACAGATAATATGTTAAACTTGTCACAACATAATAAAATAAAAAAAAAAAACATTTTAGAGTTACACAGCTATGTATGGAATAAGTGAAATTTGTGAGTGTTACTTTATACAACAGATTATCAACAATTTTTTTAAAATTTTAATGTAAAAATGTACAAATTAAAAGAGTTCTTCTGGAAAATGCATATTATAATGTAAATGATTTTATTGAATTAATGAATGTCTATGATCTATATGTTTATTTGTAAATCATAATATTTATGTATTTTTAATATGTGCATGGTGAAATGTGCTGTGTGTAAGAATGTTTCATAGTGCACTATATTTTTTGTTTCTATAAGATGGATCATATAGGACTGCAAATATGTAAAAGTATTTTTTTTATATTGAACTTAGGGACCCTGTTATTTTATTTGTGGAAAGTACGGCGTAAAGTAAATGGTTCTGTTATTTTATGTAGGAGATCAAGTTGGTGTTTTTTTCTGATAGATTGTTCTGTAAAAGCCATTTTTAGCATTTTGAGGAGACCCAGCATATTAATAGCTTTGCTTAAATATTACATATGATATGCTACAGCATCGTTCATTTGGCAGACAATGACTTTGTCGCAGTTAGGGTATTCCAGCAAATTACTACGGTAGTTGCTCTAAGGTTGTGCTGTGGGTGGGAGTTTTTTGAGGTATGTCAGTTTGCTGATGTGTCATGCCAGTATTTAAACTGTTTTAATTTTTGATTCTTTTTTGTGTCTTTTTTTTTGTTCACAGTGCAAACCAGAGTACAAAGTTCCTGGCCTATATGTGATTGATTCCATCGTCCGGCAGTCCAGACACCAGTTTGGAGCAGAAAAGGATGTATTCGCTCCAAGGTTTTCTAAAAACCTTCAGTTGACGTTTGTTAACCTTTTCAAATGCCCACCTGAAGACAAAGTAAGTAAATTCAGCCATGTGCTGTGAAGTTTCATTAATAATTTAAAACATCTTTTTACATGGTGCATGTGGGTATTTTTCACTAAACTAGCAATTTATATTTCTTTGTGTGTGAAAATTTAAATGCACTTTTTCAAAACTGTTTGTTATTTCTTATTCTTTAATACGTGTTTTTTGAGATGCTTGTCTTAGCAGAGCTGATTTACTGGTGGTTTTTACGTTAGATTGCATTTAAAATTACTCGTACTTCAGGATTCTCATTCCTGTAATGTAAATTTACAAAGTATCTAAATGTTGAAAGTGTTGCAGTTATAGAAGGATAATTACTTTTGTACAATTGTGACCAAATATAAAATTTTAATTTGTTTCGTGTTTGATTGGCAATAAAATTACAATGATTTGTAACCTAAAGTAAGTGACTGGAGAATTCATGCCTAAGTGAAATAATCTTGCAAATTTACTGAAGTTTTTTCTTTTGTGATTTTTAGTAATTTCTTACCTACCTGAGCTACATTGTAAGGTTACAAACAAGAATGAAAAGATTAATGTTATTACATTTCACATAATAATTGGGTAATAGCATTACCACAATGAGCTTGCATTACCTGAATGAGAATTGCGCTACCTGAATGGAAATTGACATTACCTGTAGCAACATAGTACTGTAACTTTCAAATTTTTGCAACTATTTCTTGGATTTTTTTCTTTGTCACTTTAATTGTGCATGAATCACATTTTCTTCCGTATGACAGCAACCCTTGTCCTCTTTCTTCAGATTTGGAACGAACACATGTCACTTAGCTTTGTTCTGAATATTTTCGTTCATTTCTTTTAGAATGCCTTGTCACATAAAAACACTGGTAATCATTTGTATGTTCTATTCCTGCTTGTGCTTCTACAAAGGAAAGTAATGTACACTTACAGATATTGGAGGCTCTATACATTACTACTATGTAGGTATTTTACACAACTTTGTTCACATGTTTTTTTTATATGTAAGTTTTTAATGTATTTTTTGGATAGCTCAAAAACTGACCCTCTCTCCCTTTTTTGTCCTTATGTTTGAAAATCCTAAATTGTGCAGCATGATGCGGGGGTCATAAAAGATCATTTTAGAAACACTTGGGGAGAAAAACATTTTTTTTTTTACTAATATTTGGGTTTCCCATTTTGTTTTGCCGAGATTCTCAAGCTCGTTTCCTTGGCAGCCTAGTAAATAGGGAAAGTGGGAATCTCGTTAATCCGATGAGGACATCACTAATTAGATTTTGCCTGCATCTTTGTTTGTGTGGGGTTTTTTTTTTTTTAAAATAAGGTCAACCACCTGGGATTCAAAATGTTCAGAAAATTCCTTCTTAAAAAAAAATCTGAAAAGCCGACTAATTGTTATTATATAGTATGTTTATACACTAGACCCTTGATTTTATGAAAACTCACTGTTCCTTTCATCATATTATAGTAAAATCGCTAACTTTGTAAATTTGATAGCAGCCTACGTTGCCTTCGCCCCTCACCCCTCCCAATCAGAAAATTTTAAAATTGCATTTATTCTGCAAAGTGCCTCTAGTCGGGGCCTGATTTTCGTAGTATTTTGCAGGAAATTACTTAATGTAATAATAGAAACACAAATTGATGTCAGTAGCCAGATGTCTTCCAATCAAAAACACGCCATTTAACAGTAGACATGACCGACCTTTGTCAAAATAAAAAACTGAGCGAATAGCTCGACTTGCGTAGCGTTTAACTGAAAAATAAGGCAAGTGATAGTTGCAATATGCAATATATACATTTATATCACTAGGCAGACATCTTACGATCAAAAGAACACCGCAGAACAGTAGATATGACTGACCCTTGTCACCAAAAAAGGAGAAAACAGAGCTTCCGAGTGCCTTCTTGCAAGTGCAATGTTGGTTTTTAATTGTTTTTTTTTTTTTTTGTGCAGAAAACGAGGCAATGTATTAATAAAATAGTGTAATAATTTATACTTTTAAAAAAAATATATGTGAAGTTGGTAGCTACAATCTCCTGTTTTATACTTTTAAAAAAATATATGTGAAGTTGGTAGCTACAATCTCCTGTTATCACCAGAACAAATTTTAACGTACGAGAGCACAGGTTTGCATTACTAGCCAGCACAATGCCCATGTATTTTATTCACCAGAATAAAGGAAAAAACAGATGTACTTATTCATTGTACTGTTGTAAATAACTTCAATATTAATTAAAAGTTATGTCATACAATCCCTTGAGATTTGATACTATGTAAGTTAATTGTTATAAAAAAATGAAAACCAGAGTGATTGTATGCGAATGTAGGTGAAAGTAGCATAGGCTACATGGCAGACAGATGGCACAACTGTACAAACGTTACAAGACTGTTGATAGATAACGGCACCGTAGCACATACAGATGTTGATCCAGTCAAAAAACGCATCTTTTGACGATCTTACCTAAATTCTTCGAAAATTACATGTGTAAGTGGTTGCAAGGAATTACCTTCACAGCCAGTATGTTGCATAAATATAAATTAATAGTTCTGGAACTACGCAATACACAAATGTCTAATTTATTTCGAAATTGTGATGTAGCCATGGTGGAGAAAATGTTTCTACGCATGGCTGATAGGTAGTGTGATCATCGTGCTTTTGTGATGTGAAATGCACATTTTACAACAGAACAACACAATGTTTGGAAATTCTCTGTTCAAGCAAATAATGTGTCAAGTTAATAGTTTTTTAAGTACGTACAGTGTTAACCTAGTAAAGAAAAAATAATTTTGTGTTATTTTTTGTGGAGTTTGTGTAAGAACATAAACACTGTCTGCGAGAGATATTACTTGGAGTTGTGGCCTAGAAGAAGGGTGTACTACAGTATATGTGCATGCGCCGGAACAATGTGTCTGTGTACTCTGTCCACTCTAAGGTTGCAGCAGAAATATGAATTGTTTACGAAATATGTGAATCAAAACAATTGAATTATATTTTGAATTCCCACATTGTGAATGTGCTGTAACACAATTACCTTGTATTTTTTCAATATTTCAAATGAAATTTTTTGTTGTGCAAAAATGTTATTGTCATTCACTTGAATGAATTAGCTGCAACCTGCAACCAGACCTGCGTTACTGCCCCATGTTTGAAATTCCTGCCATGCTTAGTTCGCCTTCCGGCTGTTAGACTTACATACTGCCTCTGGACTGCAATATGCCATGTCTTGCCGCCCAAGGAAGCCAGGTTAATACTGGCGAAAAGTCACGACCGCATTTCTGCGGAAAAATGTGTCTCGTCCCTTCGTGTGTGTGTACCTGTTTACAAATATCACCTGTAAGTACTTGTACCTCTGTCTGTTATATTACTTTGTTAGCCTATCTTCCTATTTCTTGCCATTCTTATAAACATAAATAAGACACTGAAACTTAAGTGTAATTACTAAAAAATAGCTAGAGATGCACAAGTACTTACAGAAACAGTACTTGCAGGTTGGAGAACACACAAAACATAGGAAAACTCATTAAAGGCAATTACAGCTGCGGTTCGAAAAATGTCATATACCAACTACAGTGCACACAGTGCGATGCTGATTACGTAGGCCTCACCACAAACCCACTGAGACAGAGAATGAATCGCCAGAGGGCTGATACCAAACAACCAATAGTCAGTTTCAGTCTAAACCTTCAGGATAAACCAGTTGCCTTCCATCTTCAGACAATAGTACAGGACTGAGGCGCTGGGAACTTGGCGATCAGTATACCACAAAATCCAGACAACCACCAGGTCTCAACATCCAATAACTTTCCAATTTCCTGCTACACTCTAGTTTGTCCCTCTGCCATTGGGTGTACTAGTTACCATCCGCAATACTGCAGTGTGTAATCACTCGCTACCGAGGAAGCTGGCTTTGCCAATGAAATGTCGCGACCGCGCAACCACGCAAAAATGTGTTGTCCTTCTTGTGTTTTCCAACCTACAAGTACTGTTTCTGCAAGTACTTGTGCATATCTATGTTTTTAGTAATTAGTAGCCTAGCGGCCGTTTACCTCCTTTTCTTTGTTTACAAAGCTTAAGTGTAAGTGATGTTCAGATCAGCTGGATAGTAGATAGCTTAAGTTTAAAGAAAATTTGGGAAATGACTGTGAAATAACAACAGATTTAAAGTTTCGGGTTCTCAAGTAACAATTTGCTATTCTTTCAAAACAAAGTCTTTAATTAATTCAGAAATAATATCTATCATTAACAAGTAATTTACGGCACATTTGATTTGATCAACATTTATTCAACAAAACGAAACCTGATGAGAACTTAGGTTACACAATTTATCCAAACAGGTCTACATGTAAACAAATTTACAAATTTTAAATAAGTAACTTTACAGAAAATAAAATCTCAATAAAACCAGTTAAATAACCAGGGTTTCTACAGATCTGGAAAACAGGGAAAACCTGGAAAAGTCAGGGAATTTCAAAGTGGTCAGGGAAAACCGGGAAAAGTCGGGAAATTGCTTCTGGTGACTGGAAATTCAAAATTGTAGAACAAACTTTATGCTTAGCAATAGGAGTTTGCAGGCTTTTGCGTTCGCTGTCTAGTTGACTAGCTTGGCTTCTGGGATGGAATCGCATCTTCATGGCTGCAGGCTTAGTGATTGTCTTTTGGACTATTGCACAGTTATTTATAGTATGAAAGTGTTATCTTAACAATCCATTTTAAAAATAGTTCCAGTTACTTATAACTTATTACAATTCTCTGAATTGTGGTACTTGAGTGTGTCGAACACAAGTAACTGTCTGTAGTACATTTATAAAAAGTTTTTTAAAACAGTCATGAAAATTTAATTTATTTGAACATTTTAAGTTAAATTATCGTGATTTTTAATTCCACAAAAAAGACTGGCAATTCATAATGCTTGTCTGGAAAACCTGGAAAAGTCAGGGAAATTTGGTCTAGAATTTCTGTAACAACACTGATAATTGCTTGTATAAAAAATAACCTTTGAATTTCAGAAAAAGTAGGCTTATAACAATTAATAGCCTTTAAAACAAAGAAACTGGTTTCTGCTGCAGAAAACAAATAGGTACCAATAAATTTGGTGAAACACAGACTTATTATTTGAAAGGCCCACTTCTTTTACTACTGAAAGTTTTGCAACAGTAAAATATAATAATTTAAAACTTCTCTGAACTAAACTCAACACTTACAACTCTAATGAAAACTTCTTAAACTTAATAGTGGCACATCCTTAATGAGGTACGATACTGTTTCGAGATACTTAACTTCATGATCATTTACTTTATTTTATTAACTCTTCACAGCAACCAAAAAACATCAAATATCTTGTCATTACACCGTCAGTAAAACTCACGGCATCTCATTAAACAGCCTACGACTTTTACAGATTGTGACGAGACACCAGCATCATTTAATGTTGAGGTTATGTTGTGTTCGTCGTGCCCATGGATAGCTCAGTAGTTTATAGGTGGAGGCGTAAACTGTCACACTATTTATCTCTCCTGTTACCACATGGGTTGGTGTCATGAAGTATACTCTCATATTCAGTCACCTGTCTATTTCAGTAAAACATCACATTTACACCTTTCTTTTATCAGTGTTTACAAAATGTAGGCTTGGTATAAACCGCAAATGAAAAACACAACAGTTATTCCTAAATTTCGTGAGATGGTGTCCGGTTGGCTATCATGTCCAATTTTAACTTGTAACGCAAAAGAGTTACCATTTCACTAAAATTTGAAAATCGGCCTCTCCACCGTTCCCAGGGCCAGTCCTGCTATGCCCTTGCGACTTGTATGTGTATTCCTCCTCTTGCCATCTCTGCGCAATTGTTCTGAATGTTACATTTTGTTGACAATGACCAACTATCGCGATTTTTGTCTCCTTACTCGCGACTCAAGCAATTGCTGACCGACGACTGTGTCTTCGAGACTGTTCAATCGTGACTGCTGACTGACGACTGTGTCTCGTTACTTTTCATTCGTGACTGTTGACCGACTGTCTCTTTCGGGAAGAACATGGTAGCTAAGGTATCCCTCGGCGGAATGATATAAAAAGATTCAATATACCAGTAGCAGCAAAATTACATATTATATAGAATACAGACACAAATACATTAATTGGGGACGAAATATGCACGTGAGCGGAACTTCATTCACTGTAAAATAACCCTGAGCAACTCTGCGAAAAGGATAATGAACGTGCGTCAATATCCTACAATGAAGAAATTTCATGGAACAGGCGATCAACCACAATGTCGATGTCAGAAATCCTACAGCCTGGAGAAGATTCCAACACAAGAAGTTACTCACTTAACCGTATAATTTTAAAAATTATTAAAACCTGCAAAAAAAAAAAAAAAATACAAGGAAAGGTTATATGAACAAAAATAATTAAAATTCTACTGTGGTTTATTTGATACTGAACAATCCAGGACACTAACTAAATAAAGAACCCTACTATACAATTCCCGACTGCATTTTATATTTAAGTTTTGAAAACTGAATTTACCTTGACTCATGTCCCCAATTACTAAGTTATGGGAGATGCAAAGCAACGCTAGGAGCAGCACTGTAGCGCCTTGCAGACGGCTAGAATGATGGTAGAAATGTATTTTCCATATGCGGGGCAATGGAGACGCGAGTTTTTTTTTATTTTTAAGTGCTCGTGTAGATTAAATGTACTGTGTAGTTCACGTATATAAAACTAACATTGATCACGACAAACTTTTTAATGTGAAATATGTAATAACTTGTTTAATATATTAATTTTTTAAATTGGAGTGTGTATTAGAAGCGACGCAAAATAAAGCAGCATGGAGAGTGTGTATCAATAAATTATTTTGTTGTGCCGAAAATACAATTTACAAAAATAATGTTAATATAATCTTTTCGCCAAACTACAAAATTGATTAAAATTTGTGCGCACGAAAACTGTCCGTTCAGAATGCTTATAGGTTACATAATGCTGGAAGGTTAGTTCATACTGTTGTTACAACATATATTAATATTATTGTTATTGCAAGTAGACTAATACTTTATATAAAAAGGGAAAGTATGAGGTTTTCATGTTATCAGATATTTACGAAACATTCTGCAAACGTTGGTTAGGAAAATTTTTCGTAACATTTTTTTGTAGGAAAAAATCTACTTAAAAAGAAAACGTAAGAACGTAAAATTATTTTCAATAAAACTCGCATGCTAAGTATATATTTTAATGTGGACAACTGCATAGACACGTCTATGACTAGGTATACCATTTCAACAATTTGGCACTCAGTAAATGGACGAGGTAAGGCCTAACCTCGTTAGTTTTAAATAAACCAGCTACATATATTGAAAGCAATGTTTGAGCTACAATACATACGGAAATTGGAAAACAAAATGCAAACAGATTATACAGAATTAGTTTAGAGAAAACTGTTTATAATATGAACACAATTAGTTTGGCAGAAGTTGCGATGTCTTAAAATGACAACACTCGTAACGATACTTTTACATTGTTACCTACCGCAGTGCTCTTTATATACATATAGAAATATATTTTTAATAAAACTCTTTTATTTTTACAACGGAGAACAGTACTTTTGCCACCTTGTATTTATTTATAGACTTTAAATTGATTCACTACACACGTGTGCAATATAGCGTCTGCAGTCGGTATCACCATTCCAAAGGTTCAGAAGTTCACCACTAGATGTCAGCCACTTTGCTTTACATCTCCCATTGAATCCTGTTGTATCATCCCGAACACCTCATGAAGCAATACTAAGTCATGCAGCCTGTAATTAAAGATTTAAATTGAAATAAGAAAAAAAAATTTATACTACTTAATTTAAATAAGGTACGGTGGAGGCGCCTGTACACTTCACAGAATTAACATCAAAAACTTCAGTCACCTAACATGTAACTTATCTACATTTAAGCAACACACACTGCAAATTAATGAAACCCAAAACGCTAAGTGCAACGCCATTGAAGTTAGTGACTAGTCTGACCTACTACTTGTTCTAAAATGAGAGGGAGTTGTACTAAGCGTTCACGTATGCGAGGTAGCTCCATCTCCTCCAGCCTGTTGTATCGCAATGTGTAAGAGCTTCTGCTCCTAACGCATGTATCTCCTAACACATGTACAGCCCATCACGATACATCATAGAAAGAGTGCACATCCATGTTGCAGTTGGAATTGCCAAAGGAGGTGTTAAAAAACTAAAAACAAGCGATAACAATCTTCTCCCCCCTCCCCCCCTGACACTTCTGTGCTGTAACATCAGAGAAAACTTCCACTACTATACTCTCCTCTCCCAGCGGATTACTTACAAACTCGATAAGAGCTATGCCCACAGCTCCGCACTTTTCTACAGGGTAGTAACCGTAGAAAGGAGAGAGTCGGTGTTCATGCAGGTTACGGCCTTCTTACAAAGTACAATCCACCTGTACGTATGTATTTCGATACGTAGCTCTGTGGATCGTATGATGCGCTATTTCTTTTCCCACGCTCTGGCACACCAACAGTATTTTGTTTCTCACGTTTATAGATTGGAAAAATAATATTTCGGTGATGGGAGCGTATTTACTAATTTAAGTACTTCAAATATATCTAAACAACACGTGTTTTGTGATTGTGTAAATGTGACGGTGGCAAAGATGCCGCTGTTTTATTTACGGTAAAAAAGCAGTTCGTGGTTATTTCTATATGACTAATTTACGGCCATTGTAGCACAGGCTTGAGATAACATGTTCAGTGTTGAAAACTGCGGAATTTTCACAAAATTACTACCGAAAGCTTTGCTAAATGGTTGGCACCTCTGGGTATTGAGGTTGTTGCCTTGCAGCACCATCTATTGGCGAGTTAAAGCAAAATGGATATCGCTGAAATGTTCTCCTTCAAATATCTGTGTATACCATTTTTCATACTGACAAGTTGAACGGCATAGAAGTCGATGCGCTATGGTGCCATATAGTGGCGAGAGGCTATATGTGCCAATTGTTATGATGATCAGTCAAACTGTGTCTTAGTTCATCCATCTCAAACACACACACACAAGCACCACCCCTCCCCCTTAAGTTTGCTGAAACCGTCGTTTGTATGTTGGTGTTAAAACATAGGAAATCAGTTAGTAAATGTTTGTAAACAGTTGCTACAGTCGTTAATTGTTTAGTTGTCATTTTCAACATCCTACAAAGATGACTTTACTGCTGGTATTGCTTATTTATAGCTGCAGAACGACAATCTGATAGTAAAAATAAAGTGAAGTGATTTTTGTCGGACATATGCCATTGCTAGCGAATGTTGCTGAGTCACAGAATACCCACAGATACATAACATAGAAGGACTAAGCACAAGATAATGAGCAACAAAAATTGAATAAAAACATTAAGGAAGCTAGAAATAGCTGTAGTCAACAATCATTCAAGTTACTACAAAATAGGGGTGAGTGAGATGTTTTGGTCAGTGCTCACCATCAAGGTCTTTAGCGCTGGTGAGGGGGTGACATGAGGTGAGTATGGACCAGCACTGTAATTTAAGGGCATGGGAAATAGGAGATCCTGGAAAACCTGCAGACCAGCACGGTTCCCATATTCAACAATTTGTGTAATCAAACCCAGATCACCTTAGTGGGAGGTTAATGGTCTAGCATTCGGCCACTGCTGCCCTTTACAAAATATAGTTCAGGATAAATTGAGCACTGCTTACAGTTCTCTGTGAACCATTATGCCTCCAACTTTACTATTTTAATATGAAAACTTCCATGCAACTAAAAACTAGTGTAAACATATCACAACTCTCAAAACATTTCTTCTTTTGTCAGAATTAACACTTTTTTGATTAATGTATATCTAGGGCAGTGTTCATTTTAAAGTGAACCTCCTATATCTAGACTGTACATAATGAAAGGAAAAAAAGAAAAAGTGAGAATAGCCAAGGAATAAACCAGATGCGTTAAAATTGTGACATTATGGACAAAGACAATGACAACACGATCTTAGTGACAGAAATTGTTATAGACAAGAAACATAACAAAAATAATTCAGACGGTAATTGTAGGCTCCCTTGAATGATGAAAGATGTGACATTTCGGGACCTGGTATCTTTTCCCGTCTTTAGACACATTAGGGTCATTCCATGTCAAATCACCCGATAGTGGTTGCGTGATAATTTTTTAAAATTACGAAACGTATCACATATATTCCTACAGATATTGGTACTTCAAAACAAATTTTTATAGAAATTATTTTGCCATACTTTTTTTGTATAGCCATTTCTATAACTTAGTGCACACCAGTTTTGGCAAAAATTGACATTTACTTAACCAGTTACAGCAAAATACTTATTTGAGTTAGAGCCTTAAATCAAAAACCATTGTGTTACTAATGAAATAAGCTTTATATTGATTACTGACTACTTAACATACTCCATTTCATTTTCCTAAAATTCTGCAATGAAAAGTAAAGTAATTGTGGAAAAAATAGTAATCTTTGGACAAAAAAATGTTAAGGCAGGGGAACAATATTAGGACTGACAATTTTCCTTTGAATTCTCATCTACTCACAGAGAATTCTCAAAATTTTTTTGAATTTTTCAGTTATTCCCAGATTTTTTATACACTGTTAAACATTGCAATTTGCTTGAATTTACCAAATTTTGAGCTATTATATCTCTGGTGGTGGGGGAGCTTCAAAAATTACGAAATTTGTTACATACAAAGCTATATAGGAGAACAACATTCAGTTAGAATTACAAGTTTGATATTCTACTAATATGAAGTTACAGGACTTGAAATATCACAAAAAATCAATACTTTTAACGCCACCTCAACTGCATAAATTACCTGTGATTTATTAGTTTAGTGTTTATAAAGTGTTTATAAATGTTGTACCTGGTCATACAATCTAATAATTATATTTTTGGATTGTATAACTGTGTTAATAATTCCTGAAAATAAGTCTTATACAGTATTATTATGAACTTAACTTGCTAATGAACACAAATGTTTATTTCAGTATAAATATTTAAGCTGTTAGGTTAACACAAAAATAACACTGTTGGCTACACTGTCGGCTACACGGTCGGCTACATTGTCTCAGTCTTAGTTTTGGTAACAGTTTATGTAACTTATGTTCTAGAAGGTTCTATAACAGGAATGCTTGTTTTTTAAGTTACTAAATGGAATGTTCTGTGGGAATGTTTACAAATGAGAAGTGTCATAAAACTGTGTATGGCTGTGTGGATAAGGAATTGAAGTTTTTAAGAGAATACAGTGAAGAAGAACAAGCACTTCTGAATTTGAGGTTATGTGATTATGATGTCAGCTCAGTGTGCAAATACCATGAACTGAAGTATCTTATTAGGTACAATCATTTGTTTGGCGATACTTGTTGCGACCCTTTGAAAATACACAAAAGACCAATTAAGAAGGGTTTAAGAGAAATCTTTTTGCACCATATTGATAAACAAAAAAATATGTCTGTTCCTTTGACTCCAGGCAAGTCTCTGTGTCCTAACTGTTACTCAAAGATATTTGTGCTTAAAGAAAATGAAGAAAGTGTAATAGATGAGTATGTACTTGTGCAAGAAAGACTGGAAAAAGTTGATGCAATACGTTCCTCTTTAGACTTATCTCCTGTTTCTAAAATTAAGAGACTTAGTGCAGAGAAGCAAACAGGTGCTCTGTTAAAGAAATTAAAAAATGTTTCCAGTGCTTTTAAAAACAAGTTAGTTGCATCTTTTCCAGACAACACACAAGCTCTAGATGAACAAGAAATAATTCCTACTAGTAGCTTAGTTGAAGAGTATAACCTCTTAATTAATAAATTAAAAGACAAATTTAGGATCTCTTACAAGGAAGATAAAGTCAAAATAATCAGTCTATTGCCCAGTCGTTGGTCAAAGGAAAGGATATGTCAGGAATTCAATGTTTCTGAGCACTTGGTCAGAGTAACCAGAGAGCTCATAAAAGAGCAAGGAATTCTCCCAGTCCTAGGCAAAAAAGGAGGTCACACAATTAGTGAAGAAGTAGTCCAGATTGTCACAAACTTTTCCGAAGATGATGAAAACAGCAGAATTTGTCCTGGAAAAAAAGATTGTGTTTCAGTTAAGATAGGAAATACAAAAGAACATAAACAGAAACTGTTAATTCTCTGTAACTTACGGGAACTCTTTACACAGTTCAAACTTACTCATCCAGACAATAAAATAGGCTTTTCCAAATTTTGTGAACTAAGGCCTAAATGGTGTGTGATTGCTGGTACATCAGGTACTCATTCAGTTTGTGTTTGTATGTACCACCAAAATGTCAAACTTATGTTGGACGGGACATTCATGCATGTAGATTACAAGGAACTTCTTGCAACAATGGTCTGCGATACTGAAAGATATGAGTGCATGATGGGTGACTGCATGAATTGTCCAGGTGAAAATAAGTTACTGGAAATGCTTGCAGTAAAGAGAGAAGAGATGCCAGATGAAATTGTCTACAAG
>PNEQ01005205.1:0-16358 GCA_003012365.1 Medauroidea extradentata | reverse complement strand
GATATTCAGCTGAATCAAATGCCAATTTGAGAAGTTTTTTTCCTGATAAGTGGGATTAAACAATTATTTTCTAGATCTTGGATATATTCAGCAAGCTGTAATTCACATTCGACTAAGTTTTGCCTATAAATTAACTTGCAAACCACACTTAGCCGCATTTACTCTGTCATGCAACATTCTCTTAGGAACATTATAGCATGCTGCTGCCTCTCTCACAGTCATTTCCCCAGAAACTACTTGGTCCATAGCAGGTTTCATATTATTATTATCCCACATACCTCTATTTGTTGTCTTTCTTTCAAATTTTGGCATGATTTGACTGCCCTGGAACAAAATCGAATTTCGAAATTATGTTGTGTCAACCTGTCTTATAAAAACATTAACGCACGTCTACAATGAGCTGATAGTATGCAATGCAGTGGAGTGCAGTGCCGGTCTACTATAATTTTATTGGTGTGTGTGTGACCAATGCGTCAACAGCAATAAGAATATTTACATCAAATTATCAAGTTAAAATTAATGTATTTACTGCTGCGCAGGTACCTGGACCCTTTTAAAAATTGACAACATTAACTATTATAAGTTTATCTGTATAGCTAATGTATATTAACGTTACAACTCCTTCGTATAAAAATCATATCATCATACACTCACCTGTATCCACACTGTTTGCAGTAGAAAACAACGTGTGTCACAAAATCTCACATGCAAAAAAACAATATTGCACACAACTTCTGCTCAATGCTCTACAGTGGAACTCTGTTGTGCCATATTTATCTACTGTGTGAAAGGTAGAAGCTTCTGCCAAATTAATGCTACTATCTAGCGGCGTTCATTAGAAGCAGCTATGTCCAGGGCTACCCTCTGTCCGACTACCTACCTTTCCCTTAATTTCACTAACATTTACTGCACACATTTTAAAGCCATAGCTGCAAGCTTAGGAAGCAGCACCCTTGAGAAATGTGGATAAGGTTTTCTTAGACTGCACTTGCTGATGAAAAGTGTGTGGTGGATATAATCAAAACTACTGCAACAAACATGTGAATCCAGCAAAGTGAACAATACGAGACAACAAAGACACACATCTGAAAATAAAGGAAGCACAAGATATATTGGCCAAACATAACACTGCTATATATCCAGCAATATTTACACCACACATGGTTGCAACTCACAAAAAAAAAGGGTAAAAAATTAAAGTTCCTAGAAAATTTTATTTACCTGTTCACATAAACAGGACACATTTCATTTGCTGCAACACTGTTATTGTTAACAAAAGTGGATGTAAAAGACAATACCTTCTTCTTATTACTAACAAATATGACAATATACATTCCAATCGTCAATGGCCACCTACTTATGAGCAGGATATTAAAAAGACACTAACCAACCATTTTTCACCCACTAATTGCATATCAGTGTTACACACCTACAGTACATCCGAAGTGTACAAGAAACATTACAATATGTGATGAATACAAAACAATACAATATTGTACAGTTAGTTCCAATAACACCTCAATTAATAAGTCTTTGGTTAATTACATTACTGTAAAAAACATTCACAGTATAACATCTACTTGTTTACACCAAAACAACTCAACAACAACAATTCAGTTAAGAATAAAATTTCATTTCAGACCAAACATGTAAGTAGATTACAAATGCAGGTGTCTGTATTTATCTATCCTTTTAAATTTATTTAAATTTAAAATATAGAATTTACCCTTACATATGTAGATAGTCTATACAAGGACTGAACCAGTCCAGTTGGCTAGGTACACTGTACTGTAAAACATGGTCTGAAACACTTACAACATCAATAAGTTACACAAAAATGATACGGTTGCAGTAATATCATTAAAAATAATGCAAGTGTTATAAAATATTGTAAAATACTCAAACCAACAGACCAGATAAATATTTGGTACGGCAGAAAAAAAATTCACTACAAATTTCATTAATATTACATTACCATTACTCAAGTCGTTTGTTCTGCAAGTCAAGCAGTCACCAAAATATTAATATACTAGTACATTACTTTTCCTACTAGGTTCTGGCTCTGTATTCACTATTAAGTACATATTTCTGTCCAGAATTGAAAATTTACACACATACAACAAACAAAAAATTTCTTGCCAAGCCCAAGATAAACTCACAGATGAATTTTTCTTTAAACACAGATGCATGTTGTAAAATTCCTGCGTGCTTCTTTACAGGTGCATACTGTATAACTGAATCAAACAACTTTCACATTATTTTTTGTGTACTACATCAGGAGTATTCAGTTGAGCTCTAAACATAAAAAGAACGTACCCATAAACACTTGTAATTTGTAATATGAATTTGTATTACTGTGTGTTTAATTGATAGCATTTCTAAAGCTTTCATTGATTCAATTGAGAAACTACTGTTTGTTAAAACATTATAAAACATACAAAATACTAAAATAAGGTTTCAAAAAATTCATTCAATACATTTTTATCTCAATAAAAGACAATGGAAATCATACAGAATGTAAAATTTGGCATAAAACATGCTTTAGGCTAATTTAATGTACAGTATTTATTAAGTCAGTTTTCCTCTTTCTTACAATTTGTGTTTACACAGTTTTATCTAGCTATGTACTTTCTTAAATAATTTTTCAGAAATTGATGATATTAGATTCTTGTGTTCTTTTATTACATTAGAAATTTGCTCAAGAAAACAGCAGACGATGACGACAAATATTTACGTATAGTAGATTCACATATTTAACTATAGCTAATGGTTTTGAACATATTTTCTAGTTCCTAAGAAAATATCATTCAAGCTCGAAAACAAATATAAATTATCGGCAAAACACGAGCTTTTGTACACATTCGCTTGCATTCCAGCTTTCACATTTTAACTGCTCACATTTACACCTATGTTAGTTGATGTTCTTATTGAGCAAGACAAATGGAAGCAAATGTTCACCGCCTTTTTATAAGGTATGTAGCAAATGTCTTCCAGTTTCAGTTAAGACTTAGTAAAGAATCACTGATAATTAAAAGAAAACACCAAAATAATACAAAAACAATGTTGGTTGACCAATGAAACGAACAGTAAAACCTAAAGTTTTTTCACCTTATCTTAAAAGTTCAGTGCAACAACCACTAGGAACATTAATATCACCTATGTAATGGCATCAGTAATTCTTGTTTAGAGGTTGTCAATAATAGCCAGCAATTATGGAAAAAACACTTTATCCTTTCTTTACACCCAACAAGCAAAAATCACAAGGGATAGGATCTGGGCTTCTTGGTGACCAAAGATTAAGAGCCTAGGCGTCACTTGCCCTGTGACCAATCCAAAATTGTGGCAATGACTCATTAAGGTATCCATGAACAGATAAGTATCAACAAGGTGGTGCGTTGTCCCGCTGGACAAATACGTCCCTGCTGATTTTTATAACTGAAGAAACAACCACTTTGTTAGTATCACAAAACATGACCATGTTTCCCCAAAGAGAATGTGTTTCAACTTTATTCAAAGACACTGTTTTTTTTATGGGCATACATAACTTATCTAGTGTTTCTTCCATGATTGCCAGTTAACACAGATAACCTCAAAACGAGAATTATGGACAACATTTGCTTTGTGACATCTGCCATGCTGCAAGAGTGTGGAACAGTTTGAGGATAACATAGATGTTGCTCATGCTACTACTCATGTGGTCACAGTGAACATTTATTGTAAAGTTCCACTTTTCATTTCAATGGTGAACCAACATTGCAGGCTTTTCTTCGAAGACATTCAAAGGTGAAACAGAAGTGACAACATTTCAACATAACAAACTATAACAGCACAACTAATAACTCCAAGTATTACAGAATCAAGCAGAAGAGAAGAATTTCCATATAACAGTTGCTGTGTTAGGATCACCAGCATACACAGGGTTACGAGTTCACACAACACAAATTTTGATCCCACATTTTTGTTGTAAACGAAAGCTGTAAAAATTATAGAAAAAAAATTAACTCACCCATACAAATATAGTGCATCAAATCAGAGCTATGCTGCAAGAAAGATAAATATGAAGCATTCTGTGATGTGGCATTGTACATCATGCAGAAAAAAAATTATTAATATGTTTCATCTCTTTTCATTTAATTATCGCTGACGATTAATTTGCGATGTATTTGTGCTGGAACATCCAACACTATGCATCAACAGTGTAACAGTTTTATTTTGTGTAATGAAAAAGTGTATTTCAACAATGTGTAAGGTAAAATATAATACCGAGTCATTATAAATATATGGATTTACAGCTATTTTGCTGATATGGTGAGGCTATGGAGGAGTTGTTTTGTTTGTCTTTTGGCATCTAATCTATATATATATATATAAATGAAAGCTGACTGATTGACTGACTGACTGACATATCAAACTGCAGCCCAAACAACTGGACTTAGAATCGTGAAATTTTTTGTGGGGGTTCCGTATAGGTCGTAGGCGAGCACTAAGAAGGGATTTTTCGAAATTCGACCTCTAAGGGGGTGAAAAGTGGTGAAATGTGTTTCCGAAGAAACGTCGATAGAGCTCGAATCCGTTAACCAATCATCGTGATTTTTACTTTAATAGGACACTCGTAAAAATGCATATTAGCTAATGTAAGGAATTTTCGAAGTTCAACATTTAAGGGGCTGAAAAGACCTTAAATGTGTTTCCAATCAACTATCGATATCTATCGAACCCTTCGGGATAGAGAGTTGATATTCACTTCAAAACGTTGCTTACGTAAATACCCAAAAAGTAGTTTTAGATTTTTTTTAAATTCGACCCCCAGGCAGTAAAAAGGGGCAAAATGTGTTTTTAATGAATCGTCTATATCTTTGAAACACAATTGGCTATCGTCGTGATTTTAACTTTAATTGGTCACTTTTACAAATGTCTATGACAGGACGCAAAGACGTTTCGAAATTTTTAATTTAAAGAGATGAAAATACGTGAAATACGTTTTCGAATATCCTTCCATATCTATCGAATCAATCGAGATATCGAAGTGCTCTTTGCTTTAAATTGGTGCTTTTGTAAATATCTCAAGTATCATTTAAAATATATTTTCCGAATTCGGCTCTAAACTGGTTAAAAATGGGGTAATATGAGTTTCCGACTCACATTCGATATGTATCAATCCCATAATTTTTTATATAGCAACGTGATTTTTGTTTAGGCATGATGCTTACTCAAATACCTAAAAAGTAATTTCAGGAATTTTCGAAATTCGCCACCTAAGGACGTGAAAAGGGGTGAAAAGTGCTGAAAAGCGTTTTCAATTAATTGTCAATATATCTTGAACCTAGCGAGCTAATGTTGTGTTTTTTACGTCCACGAGACATCAATAAAGTATTCTAAAACGTGATTCAAGGGTTTTCCGAAATCTACTCTCTTAAATGGTGAAAAGACCTTGAATGTGTTTTAGATAAATCCTCGATATCTATCGAACCAGTCGAGATGTACAATTAATTTTTGCTTCAGAATGATGATTACAGAAATTATCGCAAAACGGTTTTCAGATTTTTCGAAATTTGATTTCTGAATACTTTGCAGGGGTGATATGTGTTTTTTTAAATGAATGATCGATTTTGATTCGACTGAACGGGCTAGCGATGTGATTTATGCTTCAGTTGGATATTTATACAAATGTCTAAGATGTGAAATTAAAATATTTCGAAATTAGACACCCAAAATGGTGAAAAAGCACAAATTTTGTTTTCCATCAACCCACGATATCTATCTAATCACTAGCGATATTGAGGCGTTGTTCGCGTCAGAGTGATGCTTACGTAAATATTTAAAAAAATATGTATGTAATTTTTTTCTTTATAAGAAACATGATTATTAAGAATAAAACTTAGTTTGTCAATAATCAAGGCAGACGATCCGAAAAGCAGGAACGAGCAGCTAAAAACAACCTATACAGGAGTTTCACTACAGTAACCTATCGAGACGTGGTGTTGTGCAACCTCTATGAGCCCAGAACACAGATATTTTATTTATTTTTCAATAAATTTTATTTTCATGAATTATTTCGACGTTACGTGACGCAGTTGTTTGTCACTCAGGTCTAAATTCCTGGAGGTTCTGGGCTCGAATTCTGTTAAAAGCTGCGTGCAAACGTTCAATTCTGACACACGAAAACTACAAGGCAGATCGAATTAGTGCAATTTACATGTAGTCTTTAAAAGGGGTAAAATTGCAGTTCGCTTTCCACTTAGGTTCCTCTACAATATCAGCTGACATATCGTCGGTATACTGCCAAAAGTTATTAAGTCATAAATGCTATTTCGTTTAAAAAACAGTATTAAATAATAGATATTAACAAAAATTTGGTATGTTACTAATCTGTGACACAACAGTACGAAACGACTAATAGACTTTAAACTTGGACAATTGTTCGTGAACAACATATACATATTCCTAGCATTATTTTATCTCATTTTGACTTTGTCGCTTTTGGCAGTAAACCGACGATATATCATCTCACTAATCTCAGGTTTGGGGCACCAAATACGTTTCCGCGGAACCTATACCCTCTGAAACTTTGTAATGCAAATAAAGTTAAAGTGAATATATCGAAAATATATAATTGAGGGCACCGTCACCAATGGTTGTGCACAGGGTAAACAGATGTTTCTCAATCGATTAACCTCTTAACTAAGGTGTCTGTAACCACCCCACAACGTCAAATAGGCAGGGCTGTAAATAAGGCCCAGGCGAAGTCACTGTTAGTGGCAGGGACAAACTTAAGACTGCTTTTCGCGTGGACAGCTATAGCTAGGCTACTTATCCTGCTGCAGAGTTAGTTCAACTAGCCGCTTGGACATTCTAACACTTGATGACTGAAGTACCAATCTTGTGTACAAAGAGGTTTTTAAATTAAAGTAAATATTATCAGTTACGAATAATACTCGCGAGCAAAGCCGCGGGAGACTGCTAGTTGTAATATAATATAAAAGGTTTACATTTATTGTTTTCCTCTTAGTCCAGTTGCTGAGAGGGGTTCTGTGTACACTTTTGTCCAGAAAATCAATAACTTGGGCTATGTTCACAGTACTGCCCTGATCACTTTTAATGAGGGTGACAGTCTGATAGCATGAGCAAAAGCCCTGAATCCGCCATTTTGTAAATGGCGCCTACGAGTAACTTAACGGCATATTAAATGTTGGTTGGTACCCAAGCGAGCACAGTGACATCACAGCTTTCAGGTCTAAACTTGTTTAACTTTCTTAGTATTTATGGTAGTAACATTAAACAATATTTCACAGGTCACATAAATATTAAAAGTAAACAGAAAACAAAATTTACACCCTTTCATCTCCTTAAGAAGTCATATTGAGAAAATCTTTGAAACCTAAATTTAAACATTTTCTGTAAAGTATCCAAATGAAGTGAACATCTTCAGGACAGCCTGTATGATTCAAGCTATATATATGAACCATTAGAAACACTTTTCATCATAAAATGTCCAATTTAGAAAAATGCTTGAAACTAAATTGGAGGTGTTCACGTATTCATCCTTCTAATGTGAAAATCAATTAAATTATATCTGGACAGGTTCATTATTTACTGAAAACATATTTAATATCTTTTTTATGTTTTAAGTGTACTGTAAACATGAAGATTCATTGTAAGGGAACACTATTAAGTTTCCAAAATTCAAAATTACTAGTTAAAGAAATTTTAATACACAAATTGTGGACATGAACTTATGTAACGATCAAGTGTATAAAACTACGAAACGCTTTACATAAAAATGTAAACAGTCTTTTTGCAAGAATCGTTCAAAGATTACATTAAAATCTACAATATGTAGCTATGTTTTATCTAAAACAAAGCAAGCATCATGATAAAATACAGACTTATTTTTAACTTTGTCCTGACATTTTAGAGAGGTGCACATGTACATTCATTGTTTGCAAACAAATGATGCAAAATGTACCTTACAAAAAACGTCATCAAGAAATATTGTTTTCAAAAAGTGAAAATTATAAGTAATAATTGTTACGAGAAGTGTGTGTATACACATATATATGCACTGATTTGCAAACAGGATCACCTATAATTTCCCCATAAAGAAGTGCATGGTTTATGATACTATTGGTACTTCAGATGATGACCTAACCCCAGAATTAAACACAATTGCGGTTGATTTTTATTTTGTAGTAGCCTTCCACACAGGAGTATATCTAGAGTTCAGAGGAAGATGTACAATGTACCAAAGCACTATACGGAATAATGCAATATTAGCAGGAGCAGAATAGCCTACGTTAGGCATGTGTTGCATTAAGAAATTACATGACACAAGCAGTCTCTAGTGAAATACATATAAAGGCAGACAGTGTACTCTATACTCATGGATATAGTGAGCGGAGGAGGCCAAGGGTACCAGACCTCCCTTACGTTATGGAAATTACTTAAATAGCACCATTTTGCACCTTGAAAGTCCAAATTTTTCCAGGGGAAGACCCCTAGACCCCAACTTAATTGGGGGATTGGTGTTAATTTATACAATTCCAAGTTTGAAAAACACAAATCCTTTCTTCAGCCCTGCTATACTAAAACAAATAAAAAATCCTTGTACAGCTCAAAGTTAAATTCAAATGAAGTTTCATACAAGTGGAACGTTTCTTTACAAAAACAAAGGTATTGCCTATCCCAGAGACCTGGCAGAAACAAAGATGTTAGAGCTAAATATTTGTCAAACCTACATGTATGCTACCACTCAGTTTTTCAGTCATCCTAGTGTGGCCCACACTGCTATAGGATCTTTAAAGTTGTTTTTTCAATACCCTGAAAACTACTTGCAAATAATGATTTTTGCTGTAAAAAACTATATTTATATCCCTGTAGCATTATTCTCCATTTCTCAATGCAGAAATGGTTTCTGTTTAAGTGATACCTTGAAAAAAAAAAAGACTTAGCTCATCGAAACATAATTTAACATGCAATTCCCTTTCCCCATTCTTGCCACGGCCCCGAAGTAGGCACATTCTACTTACTAATTGTTTCACTCAAACATTCTACAACTGACACATTTGCTCAGAAATTATTCTCAATGTACGTGGAAACTCTAGCAACTGTGACTTAAAATGCAAGTACTGAAGGAGGAACATATGATGATTCAATTCATTCACTTTCTGAGATACTATGAAAGTCACAGTGTTCCAAACAGTAGCCAATGGTTATATGTAGTTAATATAAATACAGTAAAAATGGCAAGACAGTCATATCAACTTTCAGTAGATGGTATCTAAAATGCTAACATGAGATATGTTATATATTTCGTAAAAAGTAATCTCTAATGGACGACGTTGGGATTGTCACCATCATCTGAAAAGCCCTGAAATACTTCATATTCTAGTTTTTAATACTGGAATGTTACACCAAGTGACAAAAACAACCATATTGGCGGTCTAGTTCCAAAGGAAACAACTAAAAATTCACAGTTTTGAGTAACATGCATATAGAAAGAGCTCCATTTTGCTGAAAAATTGTTAATTAACTTATTTGGTTGGTGTTAATTTTAAGCAAAAAGTACAAAGACAACTATTTAAGGGGATTAAAATGTTTACAGTTTGCCTTTGCTAAAATTATCACATTTAAAAATAAATAAACAAAAATTTCTAGTTCTTTACTGGTAATCAGAATAAAGAGCCACGTTATTAAAAGAAGTGAATTCATGTGTTTTTTTTTTCAACTGAGTAGACTGTTTTTCTGTGTATGTGTTGGTGAGCCAAACTCAAAAATGCAATTTTTTTAGTCGTTTTCCTTTTGAACTTGGGCATCGATATCATATAATGTCACATTACAAATACACAACTACACGAGACCAGTCAAGGTTAATTTGTTAAGTACAAACTTACGTTAAAACCAAAATTTATTTAGTCATATAATACAATATCAACAAGTACTAGCACGTCATATAAAAACAACAATAAAGAAATTAATGCTTCACACCTAAGGAATGGAATGCTTTACAATAAATAGGTGAGAATGATATTTCCATAACAAATTATACTAGTAATACTAAACTTTGTATTATATATACCTCGGTGAAAGAGGAAACAAACATTTACAGAGTCAGTTTGCTACTACTATTTACCAGCAATGCCAATGAATCACACTGAGCTTCTTCTTCAAATCTTTGGACAGCATTATATTTACCTACACAGGATCTAACACAACACATTCACAGTCAGAAGTTGAAAATTAACGAATACATGCACTGCTAATAAAGTCAGCAATACAGACACAGGATCTGTAGGAAAGTTCAGATTTTCAAACACGCATTTAAAAAATGCACAGCAGTATGCATGATATATAGGCAACTGCAGTTGTAAACAACTTACTACCGCATCACCTCTAAACTAGTTTTACATTTCAGTCACATAGGAATAATGATGAGGTGCCACCTCAATAGTTATGGAATCACTTTTTTCTAAATTAGTACATTTTTTAAGTATGTTTTTAATATGTTAATATAGATATCAAAATGAAAATTAGAAAAATTTAATACATATCTAACAAAACTTATTTTACGCTCCACTGACCTATTTCATGATTTAAATTACTGAACTAAGTAATAGTTCAAAAACTATTTAACATGTTATTTGGTTATAGCTATGTTGATAGGTGTCATTTCATCTTTACTATCACCACTGAAGAAGGCTGTCACATAGACAAATCCTACATAATTTTTTTTGTCAGTATACTGGATAGTTTCATAGCACGCTCTCTCTCTCTCTCTCTCTCTCTCTCTCTCTCTCTCTGTGTCTCCGTCTGTGTGTGTCTGCCTATGTCTCTATGAGTCTGTCTCTGAGTGTGTGTAAGTGTGAGTGTGATTGTGAGTGTGTGTGTGTGCGAGAGAGTGCGTGAGTGTGAGTGTGTGCATGTGTGTAAATTGCTGTCTAGAAGGCTGCCAACATTTCTGTTGAAAACTAGTATCCTTATGTGAGACTTCAGTTATCTGATTTTGAATATAATGTTTTTTTTATTTTACTACATCTAAAACATATTTATATAGTGTATTTTTCATAAAATAAGAGGAAAACATTTTTTTTATTTTTTTATTGTCCCTGACATCTATTACGGAATTTTACGTAGAACATCATTTTTTAAGCGTTTTTTTACTATTGGTTCAATGAAAAATTATTTAATTTCAAAACAGATTCTCCATTTGAAGTCCATGGCTGAAAAATTGGTACCTTAAACCGGGGTTACTTTGACCTTTTGGGGTAACTTTGCCCCACCCAAAACGTTGGTCTTTATGTCAATTTGTAAAGAAAGTTTAAGAGGTTAAATAAATGTTCAAAAGAAATTATTTTAAATACTAGGTTCCAATTAACTACCCATTCACCACAAGAGCCCCAAAACTAAAATTTTCAGTGTCAAAGTAATTCCAAAAATTGACTGAGAAACCCCGATTTACTGTAATACACAGATCTTTTAAGGCCATGCTCTCTTGTTTTTACTGTTTTAGTGATAATTATTTTTTAAGCTTAAATTAGAGCAGATATCAAAAATTAGCTTGACAGTTTTGTTTGAAACGGCTTTTGCCATGATAGCTGATTTTTTCAAAACATGGAATTATACAGTTTTGACCAAAAAGTCAACTAACCACAATTTCGTAAATAATATAATTAACTAAACCATTGTATTTACTGCCGTGAAAAAATCAGCCAACGTCAATAAGACGATTTTAAACAAAACTGCCGGACAAATTTTTTTATATCTGCTCTTGTCTAGGCATAATAAATTAATATCCTTAAAAAGTGGTGAGATGTATCATAAAACAGTCAAATAAAACTGTTTTAACTGTATAACATATTTTGGAAGTTATACCACTTTATATATAAATTTGGCTAGGTATTGACTTAAATAAAATTAATTAGGCCAAATCTATGTAGTTATTTTTTTAATTTGAAAAAAAAAAATTGAGCTGTATTGTAAAAACAATGTCTAATACAAATATGTCATGATTTCATAATATCTGCCACTGTTTAAAATATAAAATAATAATATTCACAAAAACAGTATAAATGGAACCCGTGGTCTTAAGGTGAAGTTTCTGTCGCGTGTAATAAAACGCAGGGATGGCACCCCGGCAACTGAAAGTTAGTGGGTATATGTATGGACGAGATGGTCTAGTACTCGCTGCTGGAGGGAGATGAGCTGCCAGAGAGGCGGTACTGCTCAGGGACGGCAGACAACAGAGCTGGAGGGTACCTCAGGGGCGAGTACACATCATCACAACAGTCGTCGTCAATTGAGGAGGGTGAGGGCGGGGAGAAAGCCACCTCCTCCTGCTCCTGCATCAACTGTCGCAGCTCCTGGATGGACTCGTGCAGCGACCACAGCTGCGACAACAACGCAAAGTCCAGCTGTCTCAGCCCCAGCTGCAACAACAACAACAACACGTGTCGTCACTACCTTCTCATACTACTTACTACACACCCACACACTCTGGAACACCAACATGATCTTAACACTGAATATGTATAACAATAAAGTGCTGTACTCTCGCACCTCTGTCGTCTCCAAAATTAACTACGCTCTCTAGACTTCGCCTAGTAAAATTGGCTTACAGACCGCTAGAGGCACTTTCTGAGAGAAAAGTGGCAAATGTAATGGCGCGTCGAAGACCTCGCTGAAAAAGATGTAGAAAAGTTAGCCTTGCTAGACTACTTATAGACGTATATGTATTAAAGTAACATCGAATATTTCAAACATTCCGAAAACGTTTCATATTTTAACTTTTTTAACAGTGCCATGTTCATTTAAAAAATAGGTCTTAGGACCGGTTTCACCAACCAAGTTTAAGCGATTTAATCTAGATTACTCGGTACTTAATCTCTATTACACATGTTTTGGGTTACACCAAGCAGTTAAACTCGAGTTTCTCGTCTTAAGCGAGATTAAATTTTAACTGCTCGATTTTGGCCGGGTAACGTCACTAATCTCGCGTAAGTTCATAATAAAATGGCGCGAGCACTGTATAATTTGGTACTTGAAGACAATACAGACGATGAAGACTTTATTCCTGTGTATCTGCCTCGTCGGATTAGAGGGAGAAATCATTATTTTGACAAGTATGATGATTCAGGGCCAGTTTCACCATCGAACTTTAACTTTGCCACGAAGCGAGATTAACAAAACTAGATGAAGAGGTAAACCTGAGTTTAAGTTAGAGGTGCGTTCCACCAACAACACAGCGAGTTTGAGTTACCAGAAATTAGTTAAACTTGTCTGCACGATGGGTTGTGTGAGCTGAGTTGCCTTAATTGTGTCGGAAATACCCGAACACTTGTCGGAAATTGCCGAATGAGTGCTTGTGAATGATTTCATATGGAAACTTTGTTACGACGTTTTTGAGGGGAAGAAGGTAGTGATTGCGCCATACTGTCTAGGGAGGGGGGAATACAGCTAGGGGGCTAGGTACCCCCGCGTAACTTTGGAGCCAAGCAAGAAAGAAAGACCAGGGAAAGATAATCCAGCAAATATAATTTATATTATTTTATTGCTGTAAATGCAAATTTTATCTACACACAATTGTTTAGTTATTTTCTCGTCTGAATATTTTTTGCTAACATGAAAGTACCAGACGTTTAACAGAACCTCATAAAATGTCAAAAAAAAAAAAAAAGTTTTGTACTTTTACAGAGATAATCTTTGGAAACCCAGTTGCCAAAGAAATTTCTTGTAAACTACAATGATTCTCCTAGTAATAAAATACAAAGTATTTGTTTGTAAAATTACAAGGAATAAACCTGTAGTTGTACTTTCCATAAGGAAAAAATACATTTAAATGCTCACTGTACTTCATAAATAACACTGAACTCATTTATCAAATAACTTTTGAATAAAAGACTTTTACAAGAAATTATTTTTAAAATTAAAAAATGTTTGGAGGTGGTAAGCAATGCTTATTTGAGTGTCAGTTAATTTAGACCTTAGAAATACGATTTCTTGCAATTAAATTTCACAGATTAAAATTATCTGCTTTAATATACATGCATACATCTTTGCTATGTATAACGAAGTCTGTTTCTGGCGCCCTCAAAGCAGGCTTCCTTCCAAGATACGCAGTTTGTAAGCTCAGTGATAAAAAAAAACAGAATTCAATATTACAAAATTAATGGTTTAAAATCTCCGTAACATAAATTTCAAATTGTTACCCTTAAATTCAAAATATAATTGAGCAAGTTAGTCATCGATAATGAAAACACAACCATTACCCCAAGTGCGAAAACCAAACAGTGTGAAGCAAACAAACATTCTCTCATAACGTACATGAGATAACATAAACTGCATAACGTACATGAGATAACATAAACGAGAAAATAGCAAATTGAAAATATTAAACACTTTCAAATATTACAATGACTAATAACGACATGCGAACAACAAAAATATTTTCTTGCCAAAACTTTACTGGTTGTCTATCACCTATGATGTTAAACTGCTTCCTTTTAACATTACCAAATATAACTACTGCACATTCATCTAGGCCTACCTATGGCAAAAGATTACATTTAGATGCAATTTTTGTGCTGTAGAAAATTATAATGAAATCCATGTGTCGTAAATATGTGTGGGTGGGCGCCAGAATGAAAAAAAAAAATGGATAATTGATAATATTGTGTTGAACGTTACGATACAACAGCTGCATTTCTAGAAAAAAAGGAAAACAGGCAATCATTAACGTAGTTTAATAAAAGCAAAACGAAATTTACAATACTGTACTGTAGGTATGGTGGAGGTTTATAGATGGGAAAAGAAAAGAAAATAAGCACTAAATTTCTCTACTCCTACATCCTTCCTTGCAATACTTTCTTACAGGAAAAGGGAAACTAAAACATTTAGTGTCCTTTTTGAGCAATCTTTAACTTAGAAGCAGTTTTTTTATAACTTATGTCAAAACATTCTATAGGCAGCATTTGTCGCTAGTATGAGACTCTTGGGCTTCTAGGTGATAAAAAAAAACCAGACTGAAAACAAATTTTAAAAGCTCGCCAAGATACCTATGAAGCAGAAGCAAGGAAAAGTTCATCTTACTTTGCATTTTTGGTTGTAGATACCATTTCCAACCTACAAAGTAAAAGGTTTAAAAAAAATATTCCTTTGTTCCAGTTTTCTAAAATGGTAACTCATCTTCTGTTGCATATAATTATGAGTTCAACAACCATTTTAACAGAACTCAATCTTCAGAGTAACTTGCATTCTTGAATTTCAGACCAAGAAAGATTTCTACAAAGTTTTACTGATACCAAACTTTCTTTGCTATACTAACCATTTTTCCTTGACAACCAAATAAACTTCAAAACCAAAGGGAAATGTTTTACCAAGACTATAAATGGAAGGATGACCTAACATTATTATTACAAATAGAAAATAAAAGTGAATTTTACTAAATCTTGAAGTATTAATATATATATAACCTACCAGCACAACAAGTCCCCAGGATGTCCTAGGGACATCATTTGAGGATATCCGGGTACATGCGATCCTCGGGATGTCCTAAGGATGGATATTTCGGATGTCCTAGAGCTCCGAAAAACCATGTCCCTAGGACGTCCTAAGTACCTCCTCGAAAAGTACATCACATCCCAGGAAGCTCCTTTGAAGATGAATTTGGGTCATCCTAAATTCCTCATCTGGGGAGCTCCCAGGGATGTCCTTACAGGGAGCTCCCACGGAGCTCCTCTGAGGAACTCCCTGGGATGTTCGAGCAGGAGCTCCCTGGGATGTCCGAGTAGGAGCTCCCTGGGATGTCCGAGCAGGTGCTCCCTGGGATATCCGAGCAGGAGCTCCCATGGACGTAGTGGATTTCTAGGCAAGTTCCTAATATGACCACTAGATAGCTCACGATATTATTGAAATATACATGAGGTTTGTTGCAATTAATTTTGTAGATAGTTCATAACATTTATATATGCCTTAAGAAATTGGTAAATTTATTAATTTCGACACACATATTTTATTATTACTGGTAGACTTTTGGAAGTTGAAGAATTTTAAAAAATGTTATCACAGACGAGTTGTTTATTCAAAAGATTTTAAGAGGCTACATTAACAATTATGTGTATTTGACTGTGTGTTAAATACTAAGTTTACATATCACCAAAACAAATACATTTGTTTACTTTTGTGTTGAATACTAAACTTTTACATTTGCTGCTGGAAGGAGCTCCTAGGGATGTCCCAGGGATGCATTTAATACAGGTCCCAGGGAGCTCCTGGGGATGTCTCAGGGATGTGTATAATACAGGTCCCAGGGAGCTCCTAGGGATGTCCCAGGGATGTGTTTAATACAGGTCCCAGGGAGCTCCTAG
>PNEQ01005194.1:0-43077 GCA_003012365.1 Medauroidea extradentata | reverse complement strand
AAGAAATTTGCCTCACTTTGTGTCAGTGACTTGTGTGCACGTCTGCAGACTTGCTTCACGGTCAGAGATTGGATGTTTTGACATTCGTGTGTCGTGGGGTTTTACACGCAAATCACAGACGTGTGGTGTTACAGTAACCTTATTGTGATTGGTACAGTAAAATGAGAAACGTCACAGTTCAAAGGCACGCTGCCAATATATATGAAGCAGAACTGCAGACGTGCACATAAGGCACTGGAACAAAGTGGGGCAAAATTATTTTCGCGAAAAGTTCATGTCTCTACTCAATTGATACGGGCAAACTTCTCCGCTAATTCGCTGCCCGAGTTTGTTGTTACCAGCCTCGTGTATGTTTGGTTCCTGCATGTATCTTATTGGCCAGGCTGCCGGCTAGCAGGGCAAGTTTTAGGACCGAAGGCCAGCACGGCCTCCTTCCACCCGCATTGAAACTGTACTCGGACGAGTGACTCAATGCAGGGCAGCCGCCATATGCTGACTGGCCGTAGGTGTTTACGCCATGTTGCTGGCCAGTGAAGCCATGTTGCTGGCGTGTGTGACTGAGTTCGCCGTCCTATCGAACATTTAACTTCTGTATTCCTAAATATTCTGTGGCTCAGATGTATAGTACAGCTCGTCCCAGTCGCTTCTATTGACTGTTCACGATGAAATGAGAACTGCTTAATTTTTTCTTTCAGCAATTTTGCAATCATCATTAATATTTTGGACGTGAAAGCGTCCCAGAAACTAAAAACCTGTGACATTTTTCACCAATCTCAAAACACAACATCTTCGGCCTCAATTAAACACAGTTTTGGGATATTACAAGTGTTGGGGAGTTCTGAGTTTAATGTGAAGAGACTATAGCGAGGAAGAGACAGGCGACGTCCTCGTACACGAGCCATAAACGTCACGAGAGTGGCTTTAAAAGAGCAGAAACCCAAGAAGTAGCTCGGCAAATAAAGACGCGCCGAACACCTGACGGATTTACGAGCCTGACGAGCCATTCACGTCTGGGCGCGTGCCGATTGCTCCTCCTCCACTCGTCAACTCAAAGACTACGACGATTAAACCCGCCAAGCCCCACCTGGATCGTAAACGCTCAGTTTCAACCCTTCCCTCTCCTTCAAGCAGTAAATCAGATTGCGCCCTGTTTCCACTCGCAGTCCGTCTCCGGGGAGTTCACGACTGGCCTTTTTCCACCCTTCGTCTCCGGCCGACAGGAAATCGAATTTCCCCCCCATTTGTTACCAGCCGACTAAAAGGGGATCCCCCTGACGGCCGCTGAGGGATGGATGGACTGCAAGTAAGCACGCTTGCATCAAGACTTCAGCGTTTCTCGAATGACGTCATTTCCCAACGCAGGCGAGTGCATCCGCGGCAGATAAATGGCGTGACCATGTACGGTAAGGTAGGAAACAAAACCATATCTGAACTCACCGTAAAAAAGAAACATTTCTACATTTACCACACCCATATATTGGAGGGTTAAGAAAGTATACTATACATTTTTTAAAGAAACAGTCAAAAGTATACCGATTTTACCAGACTTGTAAGCCTATTCAGCTGCCGCACGGTTAAGTTGAACATTTCATTTTAGAAACGCAACTATTGCAAGAATGGCATTGAAAATATTATATTTAGTAAAGTACAAATATTTATAATTAAACTACGCAATGTGATCAATTTGTCTTAAACAATATCAAAGTACTGTGGAATTTGCCAAAATATGGATTTATAAAATGTTGAACTTACTATGCGGCACTTACAGTTAAAACGTTTAACAATTTCTCTGTTTAAATGTTGGTAGTATGACAAGTATCCCATACTGTGAATGGGTAAAAAAATTGCTCTGAAGACATGTCGAGGGACAGGAAAATTTCGCGAATTAAATGACCTGTAGGGTAGAATCGATTGTACTGTACATACTCAAGCCCCATGTATTCTTTCACTGGCTGTTGTTACACTGAGAAGCTGTTAGTGGATAAATAGTCGGGACTTGAGTATGCATAGGAGATGTTGATTCTAACATGCAGGTCATTGAATTCGCGAAATTTCCCCGTCCCTAGACATGTCTCCGGCAAAAGATATCTACTGTAGCTGTACAAAAACGGAATGATGTAATCTCAACGAGTCTGTTATTGACTTCACGAGACTTTAGACACGAATATTGTGTCTGATTGGTAGGACTTTTCGCGAAAATAATTTTGCCCCAGTTTGTTCCAGTGCCTTACGAGCACGTATGCAGCTTTGCTTCATGGTTATTGGCAGTGTGTCAATGTGAAGTGACGTATCTCACTAGATTCTGCCAATTACAATATGGCCACTGCGACACTACACGTCTGTGATTTGCGGGTAGTACCCCAAACAAAATATCCAATCACTAGAGGCCGGAAAACATCGCAGATTCAATGACCTGCATGTGAATACTCAACCCCTTACAATTTTTCCACTAGCTGCTACTCAGTGACACAGCGAGCAATGACCGAATACATGGGGCTTGAATATGCACAGTGTAATGGATTCTACCCTGCAGGTCATTGAATTCGCGAAATTTGCCGGCCCCTACCAATCACTGACTACGAAGCAGAACTGCAGACGTGAACGTAAGGCACTGAAACAAACTCGGGGAAACATCTTCTCGCGAAAACCACCGGTCCCTACTAACAGTCTATTATGTTTTCAAATAAATATAACTTAAATCTTGAATAGGGAAAAGATGAGGAGAAATCCAGTATGATAAGCTTAACGTGGTCTTAATCCCTACATAGTTACAGACAGTTAAAATACAACTCTAAAAAAGCAGTAACAACTGAAGGGAGAAATGGAATGAACTGTAGCGGCAATGTATCTTCAAAGCAGCTCGTAAAATAAAAGTTGCGGGGTAAGGAACGAAAGAATCAGAGAAATGTCAACGATCAGTCGCTCTTGGGAATCATCTAGTGAAACTATATCTACTAGCACAGTCCGTGCAGGGTTGAAACACACCAATGGGAGAAGGGTTTTACAACGTGGGATAAAAGTATTTCCTTTCCTTGCTGTCTTTTTGTTTCCTGCCGCGACCCCGGGACAGATTCAGGAGGGGCAGTCAACCCTCGGATTTTATCATCACCATCTTATCCCCATCTACCACCAACCTCCGCTCCACAATCTTCCCCGAAAAAAAAAACATTCTGTTTTCTCCGCCTTTCATGGACTAGCTTTCCTTAGGGAGCATTTGTACTCCTGAGGGCCTGTGATTTCTCCTGAAGGAAGTCGAGCTGTGTATGTGGATTGAAAAATCCTTTCAGTCTCTCTCTCGTAGGAGTTCTCGGGAGAAATACCCGTTTGTTATTTCACATCAAGGGATTTTTAATTCGTAGTGCTTTCAAGCTGGAATATTTTGATATATTCTTTGGGTAAATATTCGTAGGTATTGTGGAGCATAGGGGCGTAGTTCGTACGAACGAGACTCATGCCAAGTCGACTAAAGGGTCTCAAAGGACAAATAACTTCTGGCAGAGCAGACAGAGGAAACGTAAACATGAAAATATTCTTCAACATGTCGTGCGGGTTACTCGACATCAGAGTTTTATGTAAACAGAATTTCTGCTCTTAAAAATGCATGAATTTTGGTTCACTTGCCATGAAGTTCTCAGTGCCCTTCAGTGTAATTTTCGTCTTGTAATGCAATGCGACGTCCACCAGAACTTCACCTCATATTAAAACTATTTTTTAAAACTCGAGCTATGCATAACTCGGAGGTCTAAGTTGTGTTCTCACACATTCGCTACATAGATGTAATTTTTACATCAAGTTGTCGCGTAAATAAAGAAAGTTTTTATGTCCTGGTCTTCATCTTTTACGCAGACGAATATGTACAATTTCAGTGAGTTTCGCGGGAGTGCGTTCAGCCGAACAGAAAAGAATAACATTGAACATAAAACTATAAACAATGGCAACCATTAAACACTACCGTAGTGTTCAGTCAAATCGTCTTTGGGTTGTAACAGTCTATATTTTGAACATAATATTCAGGACCAAGTTATCAATGTAATTTTATGAGGGATTTGTGTCTAAATACATAGAAACATACAATTCTCTGCCGAAACATACAATTCTCTGCCAAATTTAGTAGCTTTTATTTCACTTCGAATACCGATTGTATATATTACAAAAGTTGCTAGGAGATAACGCGAATAAGACACTATTTATATGTAATTACGAGCAGTGTACGTACACTTCCAACCGACATTTTGAAAATTTTCCGAATTATTGATGTGACATTACAGTTTTTTTGACAGCATAATTTTTAAATAGTTCTCTAAAAACGTGTAAAATGTAACGATGTCATGAACTTTATTGTGTTTTGCACCGAAAACAATTAAATTTTTTGGATTTTATTAGTAGTTATTTTTGAAATTTTTAAGTTACTATTTGCGACATTCCATTTGCCGTAACTGACTGAAGAATGTTTTGGAAACAATTAATTTACAAGCGTTTGTTTGTAAAAGAACAAAAAAAATTGCAGTGTGGGCACACTGAAATGAAAATAAAAATCAGATCAAGATGATTGGTCTTATCAAAATCGTGTATGAATGATAACAGCATTATATCTAGGGATTTGTAATGAAATTCCTAAAAGGGGAAGTTAACAAATATTTTTTTAATGTTTAAATTATTTTATATTTGTACAATATATTATTTGTTTCGTAGACACATTGTGACCCTTTTTTACATTAATTAATTTTTTTAGCTGCCATAGTTTTTGTATAATGGCTAGAAATGATGGTTTATTGTGGGAAAACTTGACTATGTTGTAGGGTTTCAACGTACGTTCAATTTATGAAAAGATTATTGGCTTTGGCTTGTACTTAAAGCCGTTACCCAATTTGACTGAGCCAATAAGAATCCCGCTATTGTAATATTTTATGCCTATTGCTGATCAACAGAGAGCTACGTTGTGTCAGATGTAATTCACCCAATCAAACATGTCACAAGAAACCACAGTGTTTTCAAAAGTACGTTGCCACAACAATTTTTCGTGATATACCATCATCTTTAATAATGGCATGTCAAAATTCAAATTTGTATCGAACGGTTTAATACTAGAAAGGATAACGATCTGACTTACAGAAATGAAATAATTCACACTGAAGAACAGTGTCCTCGGCTTAGTAAAAACATGCATAAAAAGTCGCATTAAATTATTTTACTTTTAAAAATCAGAAAATTTACAAGTTTTTATTTCAAATTCAGCCATTTAAAATCCAAAGTTCGATTGTGTATGTTACATATATCTTAATGTAGCCCGTGACATTGTTCTTCAGTGTAAATCATGTCATTTCTGTAAGTCAGTGGGCTTCCCTTCCTACAATAAACCCGTTTTATGAAAACTTGAGACTTTGCCATGCTACTATGGGAGATGCAAAGCAAAGTGGCTGACATCTGGTGGTGAACTTCTGAACCTTCGGAATGGTGATACCGACTGCAGACGCTATATTGTACATGTGCGTAGCGAAGCTATTTAATGTCTATAAATAAATACTAGGTGGCAGAAATACTGTTCCTCGTTGTAAAAATAAAATATATTTATTAAAAATATGTTTTTATATGTATATAAAGCGCACTGTCGATAGGTAACAGTGTAAAAATATAGTTACGAGTGTTCGTCATTTTCACACACCGCAACTTCTGCCAATCTAATTGTATTCATATTATAAACAGTATTCTCCAAACTAATTCTGTATTACCTGTTTGTATTTTCTTTTCCAATTTCCGTATATATTGTAGTAAACACGTTTTTTTTTCATTATAACTGGATTATTTAGAACTAATGAGGTTAGGCCTAACCTCTACCATTAACTGAATACTGTATGGTTGAAATTATATAGTTGAAGACGTGTCTATTCATTTGTAAACGTTAAAATAAAAACTTAACATGTGTGTCTTATTAAAAATAATATTCCGTTTTATGTTTATTTTTGAAAGTAGATTTTGTCCTACAAAAAAATTCTTACAAAAAATTTTCCGATGCTACTTTTGCAGAACGTTTCGTAAATATCTAGTAACGTTAAAATTACAAGCTCATAATATCCCTTTTTTATATAAAGTAACAGTCTACTTGCAATAACAATAATATTGATATATGTTGTAACAACAGTATGAACTAACCTTCAAGCATTATGTAACCTATAAGCAATCTAAACGGACAGTTTTCGTGCGCACAAATTATAATCTATTTTGTAGTTTTCCAAAAAGATTATATTAAATTTTTTTCTTATAAATTGTATTTTCTGTATAACAAAATCGTTCACTACTACACTCTCTCCATGCGGCTTTATTCCGCGTCGCTTCTAATGCACACCTCAATGAATAATATGGGATATATTAAACAATTTATTACATATTTTGTATTATATTGTTCGTCGTGTTCAATGTTGGTTTTATATACATTAATTAAAGCCTGCATTTATCCACACGAGCCCTTAAAAATGAAAATAAACTCGCGTTTCCATTGCCACGCATACGAAAAATACGTTTCTATCACCATTCCGGCCGTCTGCAAGGCGCGACAGTGCTGCTCCTAGCGTTGCTTTGCATCTCCCATACAAAAACCGCGAAAGTAAAAAAAAATCATTCAGAAATAATTACAATGTATGTATAAAATACATATCCCTTCCCCTCTTTAAAGAGAAGTATTTTCTGCAGATTTTCTGGAGACGATTTTTCACGACCGTTTCCATAAAAACACTTGCGGAGAATCAGGAGGTCGAAGGCTTGGTAGAGAGGCTGGGTAGAGACGATAGGGGGAGGGGGGTAATTGTTACAGCAGATGTAATGCTTGGCCATACGAGATCACTTCGTTGACAAGCGATGACCCTGTGATGACACTCCCCAGACAGTGTTGCGGCATGATAGCCGCAGCGCTCGGCCAGGAATTTTCCTTATATCGCCCATGAAAACAGACGACGTACTTCGCCCATGACAACACAGAGACATGGCCTCATAATATTTCTCGCTCCTCTGTCTGCTAAAGTAATTCTGTATTGCTGTCCGAAAAATTAGCTTCCTGGTACATGGAGCATATAGTCACGGTGAAAAATCTGGAACGGTCCGGTATCATCAACAAAACTTTGGTACTAAAAAAAATCTGTTTTCTGATATTGGAGTCTGATGACCAATTTTGTAATGCTAAATTGTCACGCGACACAAATTGGAACATAAAAATCATGAGTAACGCCATGAACATTTCGTGGAAAAAAATTCACTCCAGTTTGTTTCAGTTTCCTACGTGCACATCTGCAGTTCTGTTTCATGGTCTGTGGTTGGGTGTTTAACTGTCACGTGTCTTGGAGTTTCTACCCTCAAATCACAGACGTGTGGTGTTGTAGTAACTAAATTCTGATTGACTCAGTCAAATGAGACAAGTCACGTCACATAGACATGCTGCCAATAACCACAAAGCAAAACTACAGATGTGCTCGTGAGTCACTGAAACAAACTGGAGCAAAATTACTTTCACGAACTGTTCATGGATCTAACCATGACGTATTTGGAATTTTAGTAATACGAACTCAGCATTTAAGGGCACGGTCTACCGCAATTTTCATCACAATGTTTTTATTTTTATATTTGTGCCAGTTTTTTTTTTCTTGTTTTAGACACAAAACATGACTAAATTTTACTCTTATAAATTTTTTTTATCTCACAAAGTTTTTGCGTAATGACTCCTTAAAGCCAAAATTTGCGTGTTTCTGTTTTAAGGACTACACTAAAACCAACTCACTTACCGAACTGAAAAAAATTCACAGGGAATAACGATGTTGTAGAATACAAGTTCAGGTATGTTAAACCACAAAATAAAATATTTTTATATTTGAAAAAATTATAGAATTTTTTAAAATTATTATTTTAAAGTTTAGCATTTTCATTTAAATACTAATAATTTTTATTCTTTGTTTTTATGTGCATTACATTATAGCCCGCAATGTCTTTATCTACTATGATTTTTTTTTTTTTAGATTGCTGTATCAGTTGGTTTAAGTGTAGTCCTTAAAACGGAAACATGCAAATTTTGACTTTAACAAGCCATTACGCGAAAACTATGAGCGATAAAAAAATTTCATATGAGCCAAATTTAGTCACATTTTGTGTCTAAAATAAGAAAAATATATCTGGTACAAATAAAAAATTTAAAAAATGGAGTTGAAAATTGCGGTAGACCGCTCCCTCAAAGTAGATTATTTAACGCGAAGTAGACCTACTCGGTAGAATACATACTTAATTGCTTATTTCTAAATTATTGATACATAAAGAGCAAGCTTAAAAGTTATTGCTAAGCTACCATAAGTGTTACAGCTTCCCCATAGTTATCTTATAAGCCACTCAGGATTAGATCTAAAATAATTATTTTGTAAATCACTGTAACAGTCTCTGTTATGGCCTTATAATTCACCTTATATATAATGTGGTAAACCGACCATATATCCTTATATATCTCAATCAACCACTTTGCGGGCTACACAAAATAGGGAAAGCTCTGTGCACAAACTTCAGTAGGTTACCAACAGAGAGCAGGCATTTTTAGTTTCAGCAACAAGTGGCCAATGTACCAAATATATAGGGACGTGAAAAATTCGTGTTTTATATTAGGCACAAGCTATATTTCAAATATCTCTACGTTTGTGCCACTTCTGCCAATGGTCCTTGACTTATTTGACACCTCCTGGAGAGGGTTGAGTGAATAATAAAGAATCAACTATATGCAAACCCAAGCATTGGTATCACTGTGTCAGCGAGCAGCCAATGAACATCTGCTGTCTGCTTGAAGACACATATATTATTGGAGGCTAGCCTTCAAGTCAGTGAACCCGCGAATTATTTCAGTCTCTACAGCAAATATAACATTACAATGAAAACGTTCAGCACATTTTTTGTTACTGTAGTTCGAAGACTTAGCATCACGAAGTAGGGTGGGTTTACTATATATATATATATATATATATATATATATATATATATATATATATATATATATATCAGTGACGTCGCGTGGAGTGTTCCAAGGTGTGAGGTTGCCAGCAGTGACTATACACAACACTGAGTTGTCTGAGGAACCATTTGACTTGTATGGTCAGGAACACTCCACAGTTAGTAGCGTACAAGAGGCAAGGTAGAAATTATCCTATAAATAGAGATACGTCAATTTCGCGGATTCATCTGGCAGCAGCCTAGACTTGTCAGTCCTATACACCCACTGGCCACAATCGATTATCTATTGGCTTATAACCGTACAAGCAGGTAGCAAGCAACAGCACTTCGCATTATTTCCTTATTTACTACTGGCTTGCAGTAGTCAAACGCGTTTCGTAACAGCCGCCAGCAAGTCACAGACATGACAATGAAGTATACATAATTGGCGTTCAACCTGACCTGGAATGTATCTGCGAAATTTACGTACCTCTACCTATAATATATACACCTTGGTCTCTGCTCAAAGCGCATAGTCGCTTCTAATAACGCACGCCTAGGAACACAGCCGCACGCTACGCCAATGATAAACAATCACTCACTATCTACCATGAGCATTAACTCGGTCTTCAAGAATTTGCTGAACTCCGCAGCTTTGGTGTCTGGTGACAATAGCGTGTTGAGAGGGCGGAACAAACACGTAGCGGATCTCCACGGATGTGCGACTGCGTACAATCGATCCACACCACGGACACAACTAGGGTACAGCAACCCGTAAATCTGACCATTCAGAGGTTTGCCGCGAACAAAAGCGGTCGTGGCAAGGGCAGTAGGGCACAGGTGATTTACTTCAACGAACGCGCCCTGCGTGAATTAGCTGTAATCCACCCTCAGCCTAGATAGTCCGCGGTCAAATCCTCGACCTCAACTGAGAGTATTTAAGGGCATGGGCCCGAGTTTCTTCGCATTTAACGACAATTATTTTTTAAAACATAAATGGGAGCCGATATCGTAAAATCGCTTCATAACTTTGTTATGGCTGAATTAAACAGCATACTTCTAATTTTGTCGAGACAGAAGACTGCAAAATAGTTGCTAATTAGTTAATCAACGAAATTTCCTTTTAATTGATAAATTTGCTCTACTCATCATACAGTTTGTCTCGAAAAATTACAGTGCATAGTAAAACCAATTTGCAAAAAAGTTACGAAGCAATTTTACGATATCAACTCTCGTATGCGCTTAAAAAAATAAATCTCTCGAAAGCCGAGAAACTCGGGAAGTCAGGTCCACGCATTTACTTCAATAAGTGAAATATTAGCATCCGGAATAAAAATTAAACAGTCTTCTCACAAATGATTTCCTATGGAATTCTTAGAGAACCAGTGACTAGAATATGTTGTTTACTCGGTTAAATAAATGTTAAAATTAAGTAAACACAATTAGTCCAGGCAGTTAGTAGTTTTACCTCAAATGTTTTGTGGTTGTTCTTATTTTTTGCATACTTATAGATTTCGATTTGTCTGTTCGAATTTTCACTTTGCCATCTTACATCTTGGGCGCCGAAATGGAATCTTTTTAAAATATCTCGGTTCTGTTTATCTTCACGGAAAATTGGGCTCTATGTTAAATTAAGGCTGAAAAATGTTTGTATAGCTAAGTTCCCCACCAATTTTTCGATAAACTCAATTGTTTTCACCTAAGAGCGATGCAATATTCACACCAAGCCTTATGTATTGTGTGGCGCACTAAGGGTCTGGCAGAAACGTTCAGCAAAGTTTAAGACATTTGACATTTTAACACATTTTGACATGTTCATTCATTGCAAATTACAGCTCTTACACCTTGTACATTTACTTATATCACCGCCATATTGGGCACACAGAGTCGAAAGTGTATTTTCGTTGCTGATGTGGCTTTTCACACAGTTTGTAAAGAAAAAAATAGTATCATAATACCATAGACTTGATGTAACTTGTTTGTGTGTTTTCAGTGATTTTAGAGGTGAACTAACCTGTATATTTTCATTTATTTTAATGAAATAATAATCACATTTTTACAGTTACCTTCTCTGGAGCCTTTATCATTATTTTTAATCCACACGTTCTAAATGACTACATATTCAATTGAACACCGCAGTTTATTTGTGCAGTTACTTCATAATTAACTACTGAAAATTAAAATATATATATATATATATTTCAGGATAGGGAAACTTCAAACTCGTTGAGAGTTCCACTTATATCGAAATTAGTTTACGGTTTCCTAGACACGCTCTGAGAGGTTCCAGACAAATAACGAACCTGAGTGAAGAAGGGTGAGTGAGAGATTTTGGTCAGCATTCAATATCGAGGACTTTAACGCTGGTGGGAGGTGACATGAGGTGAGTATGGATAAGCGCCGGAATGAAATGGCAGGGAAAACGGGAGATCCCCGAGAAAACCCGCCGACCAGCGGCATCGTCCGGCACGAATCCCACATGCGAAAATATGGGGACCGACCCCGCCGGGAATGGAACTCGGATCGCCTTGGTGGGAGGCGATAGGTCTGACCTCTCGGCCACGGCGGCCCCGAGTGAAGAAAAGTAACGACTCCTGTGCTACCTAGTGGGAGATACAACTGTCTTCAGTTTTGGGCAGAGTCCATGAAAACATAACAAGGTGTTGCTGTAAGTACCATACTTCTAGTACCGTGTGCCAATATTTATTCCATTCTGGTACACACAATAAATGAACGTAATAAATTAGACTGAAAAATTTTAAAACCCACGACTTAAAAAAACCTAAAAAGTAAAAAAGTAAAAAAAAAAAAAAAAAAAAAAAAAAAAAAAAAAAAAAAAAAAAAAAAAAAAAAGAAAAAAAAAACAGCTGAACATCTTCAAACAGCTGAATAGATTTTCTTGAATCATAGCTAAGAACACGCTCGATCAAGTCACCTTACAAATAAAAAATAAAATAAAATAAAAATATGTTTATTTGTTTAGGAGCTACGATGCCACAGACAGACACACAGATACACAGACACGTCAATCCTATAACACCCCTCTTTTTTGCGGTGACGGTTAAAAATAGCACCGAAGAAATTTGTACTGTAGTTGTTAATAATTTAGAAGTTATTAAATCTAAAATTAGTAATTTAGTACATTCAGGAGAGAGCTCTGTTGAAAAGGTTACTTAATACATGGTAAATTCGTGTTGCCAATCTTGTCTACTGGAAGTTGACAACGAAAGGAAGCTTTATGCAGAAAGTATCCAACCTATAGTTAACTGGAGCCAAGATATTCAAGGACAAATTTGTCTGTGCGTATCTAAAACTTGTATAAACTATTTTTTCTGGGCTCTTCTATTTCGTCAAATATGGTGATTTAGTACTTGTTCATTTTCTAGAAAATACGTCGGATATCGCCCTTCTACGAGGTATGATTATCTCAAAAACTATTACTTTGCTGGTTCTGCTTAATGTCATCCCGCCACTGCTAATACACCACGTCACTTATAGACCTGGCTCAGACATACATTATACAAACACAGAGAACATACCGACTGTGAAACCAACATTGAGTCTTCATTAAGGCTCGATTTCGGTCGCCATATTGAATTTTATTATTTTACGCTATTTTTGGAATTCTGAGAAGAAAAGTGTTAAATCGGCGACTATACCGCAAATTCTATCTACTTTATGTTATAGTACAATCATGGGAATGGAGCTAGTAATGTACAGTCAGGTCGCAATATGTCGGGCAAATTATGAATATAAAATAATCTGCCACACACATTGTGGCGTAATTATATGTTAACAGCCAAATTGCAGTGTCTGTTCTGTAGCGAAATGTAAATAGAATTCCAAGTATAATAGCATATTTAACATTGTTATTCTTAGAATTACAAAAAAGCGAAAAATAGTAAAATTCAATATGTCGACTGAAAACGAGCCTGAAGTATTTCGCGAAAAGAATTTTGCACCAGTTTGTTTCAGTGCTTTATGTGCAGATCTGTAGTTCTGCTCTACAGTCAGTGATTGGATATTTGAACTGTCACGTGTCTTGAGGTTCCACCTGCAAATATCAAACGTGTGGTGTTGTAGGCCTATACACTTTTCAGTTCCTCCATTTCTCGGAAGGCTTTGTCACACTGTCAAATTTTTATCTCCAATTATATTTTACAACAAAGTTGGAAGACAAATATTTGACTAATAATTGTAGTCATAAAATTTTACGTCAAATAAAGTTGGCCGGTTACTATAAAACTATGTTTGAAGACATGTCGCAATGTAAAATTTTCTTGGAGCTCATAACCTACATGTTTCGTTATGTTTTATTATAAATTTAAAAATTTGATACACATTATTTCAGTTTAAGAGCATTCAGTATGTAAATGAAGCAAAATAAATTGATTAGCAGGAAAACTTCAAGAATGAACAATAAGTGTAATTTTTCTAGAATTTTTCGAATAATAGTTTCCTCTATTTTTATTTGTAGATTTATTTACTTTAATCACAAATGCACGTATTTTAAAAAGTAGTATGATGTTTTAAAAGCAAACAGCGCTAACACATCTTCGACTAATTGAAATTACATTGGACTGCTTTGTCTGTATCTACAGTATTATTTTCGGTCCAACGCAACACGGTTCACGAATGAAGGTTATGAAATTTCAGTTTACACAGGCAGTGATTGTGATTAGCTGGGCCATCCAACATCCAAGAAATTTTAGAACCCGTTCAATTCGCAAATATTGGTGGAAACGAAAGTCATCAAACTTCCCCCAGCAAATATGGCCGCGATAGTGGCGTTTTTGTGACGTCACTACCATCCAACATTATTTGACCAACTTCATTTGAAGCGAATGGAAGGAAAACTTTGACAGAGTAGCTGGGCTTTTAGGTTTATTTTCTCACGGTTGAAAATGAAGAAAATTTATGTTTTATCGTTTTTTGTGTGTGAAAATCTTGATGCAGAATAATTTCAAACGTGTGATGTGTACAATAGAACTTTGCACCAATTTGGTTTAAATGCCTTACGTACACATCGGTAACTCTGCTTCGCGATTATCGGTAGCATGACTTTGTCATAGTTTGTCTCCACCAATCAGAATGAAGTTATAGTGACATCATGCGGCTGTGAGTTTCCAGTACAATCCAGTCCCTGACTTTGACGCAGAACTACAGATGTGATCATAAGGCAATGAAACAAAATGGTGCAAATATCTTTTCCCCATAAAATCAAGGCTCCAATAATATCATAATAATGTACGTGTTTTTTTTTTTTGTTAGTAGCTGGAAAAACTTGGCTATCCGTTATCGGATAAAAACTTCATAATTTCCATCTAATCACAGGTTGGAACCTCCTTAATCGACCCAATGATCTCCATGACGTACATAAATTCTCCTCTAATTTCTAACATAAATATTAATGCTATGAACTGGCGCGCAGAGTTTGCTTTGCGCCACGGACCACTTACGGAGATTCGCGCGCAGATAAGTGGCGCATGCACTATGGAATTAGCGGAACGCTACATTGCCGCTGCCTTGTGATAATGTGACTGGTGCGCTGGGAATAGATGGCGCGAGTGCCGAAGATTACGCCATAGATGCAAGGCTACTGTTCTAACTGTAGCTCGCTTGTTCACGGCTCAATGAACAATTTCCAGATCAACAGTAGAGAAAATAACCCCAGCTCGCAACTAAATATATTTTACCGGGAATTAATAATTACTGTAAAATTTTTTAATAAATTTGGTTTTAAGAGGACTATGTACCTGGTGCACTAAGAGAAGTAGAGAGGCTCGTGCTTACAGGTGAAGATGGCGTGTGTTCAGTAAACAGAAGTCATCTTTAGAGCACTCTGAAAAATAGTTTGTAAATTTACCAGACGTGCTAAGAAAGTAGTTGTGGTAGAATCGTTTCCCAGACATCCACGGTAGCGCTCCTAAACCGAATTATAAAACAGTCAAATGCATACTATAGTTACCAGAATTGTATTGTCACAAGTGTAAGTATTTACAAGACGGAAGTATGGTAACTGTCCCAAACTGCGTCTGGGATAATAACTTCCTAAACAATTGAGGGAGTTTCTTACAGCGAGCTCACGAGCTTCCAAGCTCATTGTAGTCCAAAAAGACGTAAATTATACCGATTGCTCGGAAGCTCATATCATAAACTTCTAGAGCAAGTAGAGGGGACTGAGTAGACAGTATTTCGAATAGGAAGCAATGTCCGGAAATGCACCGTTCCCATGTTACAGCCATTACAATGTGTCGGATGAGCCGGTGTTGTTTTACAACCGGACAGGACGGCAGAGGAATGCCTGATGGCACGTGATGTTTACCTTACTGTGGTATATTTCCTGAAGTCTCATTCACGTGCCCGTGTGTCTCTAATCAACGTGGTTCACTACACTATTGACTTTCTTAATTCTTTACCTTACGTCACGCCTCATTTGACATGGTGCTCTTCTGACGTCATACTGCCAATCCGGTTGCAAAACAACACCGGCACATCCGACACACTGTAATGGCTGTAGCACGGGAACGGTACGTTTCCAGATAATACTTCCTGTTCAAAATATTGTCAACTCAGTCCCATCTACTAGCCCTTGAATTTTGTAATATAGCTGCTATAGATCCATGTTGTTCTAACTCCATATTTAGGAATTTTACAGGAGAACCATTACAAGTTTGCGTAATATATGTTTTATTTCGCAGTTAAAATATTAACGCACGCTATAAATAGTGTTTATGTAATATCGTATTGGGACACTGTTTCCAAAGTTTCAAATACTATAATGCTAAATGAATATAATAAATAACAGTAAATGTATACCTTTGCAACGTAGATAGAACAAAAACTAGAACATGCTGGTTCTATACCTTCTGAGTTGAATATTTATATTTCCTCTGTACTGTAATGTAAAATGCACGGAGTTAGTATAGACTAACCACAAAACTTAAAAGAAAAGTGGAGTTGGAACAATATGGTTCTATAGCAGCGATATATTTACAAACATCTTGTGTCTGCAACTATATATAATATTATTGCACGTGCTGAAAGCCAGAGTATTGAACTACAGATCTACATATGTATTTTCCACCTTTAACTTCAAGGTACTGGGCGCCGAAGCCATAAAAATTCAATTTTTAACCACGTTTGCTATCTGACTATCGTAAATTACATGCAACAGGACTAAAGCAAATAGTGGCGTCTGTAGATAAAAACTTTTTTTATCTTCGTAAAAATATATGTATTCCCGTAACAGTTATTTACGGAGATACGGACATACCGATGGCATAGTTCAATTAGGAAACAACTAAAAGAAATTGCATTTTTGAGTTTGACAGAAGTGTACTCTACTCAGCTGAAAAGAAAAACCACACGTAAATTCACTTTTTAAATAGCGTGACACTTAATTCTGATTGCCAGTAAAGAGATATAAATTGTATTTATTTTATTTTAAAGTGTTATGATTTCAGCAAAGGCAGACTACAAACATTTTAACCACCTTAAATAGTAACCTCTATATTTTGCTTCAAAATAACACCTACAAAATATGTTGATTAATAAATTTTTCAGCGAAACGGAAAACTGTCTGTATAAATTTTACTCAAAACTGGGAATTTCGTATTGTTTACTTTTTGAACTGGGCCATCGATATGTGCAAAGACTTATTTTACAGAAAATGTCATCCTACCGACTCCTCGTGACCGTCTTCCCAGGCCTCAGCACGGTGTACAGAGCTTCGGCCGTTAATATATTATTTAAAAACTACTCATAGAGAGACATGGTGGTCATTACACACGAGCGATGTCTGCTTAGGAATATAATTCCAAGAACATTACATATGCGTATACCCATTTCAAGTTCTCCACTGCTCATTAAAGCATATTTCCTAGCGACCGAAAACAACGAAAATAGAAATATTTGCATTTTTTTAAAGGTGTGTAAATCTTGGCGCAGAATCTTAGGTAAAATCGTATACAGTACACATTTATATTTAATAATACTTAAGGACGTTGAACCCGTAAAAATTCAAAATTTAATTTTTGTGCCAAACACTCTTCAACTTTTACACATAAGACAACATGTCATTTACCCAAATAAAAAAATTATGTCCCATAGTTATAGCATAATCACCTATCAAAGTCGCAAAATGGCAGTTGCGGTGTAGCCAAAATAATAAAAAATAATTAACTTGCAGAAACAAGATAATTTATATTAATTCTTAATGATGTGAGCTACTGCAAGATACCTCTGTAAACACAAAGCGATACATTTTTGTATTTTTAAAAAATTTATGAAAATGAGTACATGTTTGCATAACATTGACTTTCGGCTAATAATGACAATTTTCAAAACTAACTTTTGTCAACCATGTCATAAAATGCATTGATGCACTGACTATCAGTTACTGTAATTTTGAATTTATTAGTTAATTACATTTTTGATTTTGGCTACATCGCAAAGGCCAATTTATGACTTTGATAAGTGATTATGCAAAAACTATGGGGCCTAATTTTTATTTGGGGAAATGACGTGTTATTTTATTTGAATTGCAAAAGTTTATCAGTGTTTGGCACAAATACAAAAAAATAATAATTTTACGGGTCGATCGTCTTTAATAAAATAGTACGGTCACCGCTAAATGTCTCATAACGGCTAGTTGGCTAGAAGACTGTAGTGTACACCAGTTCAGTGACTTGCGCCTACAGGGTAGGCAGATGAATGTGTGCTATATCGTCCTTATCACTTCCTAAATGCTAGGCCTCGAACAAGCATCATACGTTCACCCAGACAGTCCCCTTAAATACCAATGTTTTAACCCATATTCACATTATCTTGATTTTACTAGTTCACGCAAGGCACGTTTCAAAATTAAAATAATGATCAATGTTACAGAGTCAAAATTTGATAAAAGTAATAATAGTCTTTCCCCGAGTAATGTCTATAGAATATAGGTTCCATCTGAAACACCTTAATTTTTCTATTTCCTAGCAATCGTACCATATAATTAGACAAAATGAAAAATCGCGAAAATATTGTACGTCAACATAGTATTTAATAAACTGTAGGGCCTACTATCATTTTCCTACAATTATAGGATGATGAAATTTGTGACGTGTGTGAACAGTTTTGAGACAAATCACATATTTTCTGCATTAAATCTGTAAAATGTTAACTGAGCGTATTTAAGAGAGTAACATTTATTTAAAATATCCCCAATATCGATACAAAACTTTCAGTGTTGTACAGTGGCATAGCGAAGAAAGGAGGGGGAAGACAGGGGTTGCAACCGCCTCCCCCCTTGCCCTTGGTGTAAATTTTTATCTTCAACTAAAATACTAAGGTTTGGGATGATAAATCGAATTTACTTTACGATTTCCACTTTGTGTTTAAATGATAGCAAGACCTTCAGTTTGTTACAAAACTGATATTTAAGGATATATATATATATATATGGTGGTTGCTGTTACAAATTATTATTAAGTAGGGGGTTCGCTCAAATTGTAGCTACACAGTGGCTTTATTTATATATTAATTAAGGTTAAATGACTCAGACATTTATGGTTAACGGGAATTTACTCTACTACAATGGCAGGTAGTCCGAATACTAAGACAGTTACAAAGTATTATATTAATTTAGGAGAGTAGCGCAATATTACTGGCTATTAATAGCTTATGTTAAGTTGAGGGTTGCTGCCACACAATTAGATCTGACGACCTTACCAATAACTGGACTGATGAGGTAGACGGCATAGACGAACGAGGACGCCTCCGCCGGAGGAGAGCTGGACTGCTGTTGATCGGATGAGTGCTGGCGGATGACAGACCTGGTATACTTGGGAACAAGATATATTGGCGTGATTGTCCACATTATTGCACCACTACAAGGGGAGTGAGATAAGTTGCTGTCTTCCGTGGTTTCCCAACGTTGGCCTAATTGCAGTCCGAACCTCTCTCGCTGTCCGGCTTGCCAGGTAATATCATAACAATTTGTACAAGCCATATTAACTTTGGTAAACACCCCTCCCCCATTTCTAGGTAGTTCGTCAAACTTGTGTCTCCCCTCCCCCTTAGAAAAAATTTCTGGCTACGCTACTGGTGTTATGCACAGCATGTTTTGAGCCTAGCAAACATTTTAATTTTTCCGGGAACTATCCAGTACCTCTATGTATTTTACTCGAGAGACTCCTCACATTTTGTTTCAGGCACGTTACCGAGTAAGTGCGTCTTTATACAAAATTGTGTAATGTCGCCGCACCTGAAGGAAAAAAAAAACTACTGTGCAAGATGAAAGATTCAGAGAAGTCCTCGACTGGCGCATGGACGGCGTTGCAGCGTGTCACGCGCATTTTTTACTCGAAACCCCTTAACTTATTCTTGTTGCGGTTATCTATGAAAAGAACACACACTTTAAACTACGCTTCTAGTATTTTAGAAATTCAGCTCGACTGTTAGAAGCATGATTTTTGGGCCGCTCGAAATGCCTCAAAACGGCTTTTTCTGACTGCTGAATCTCCGAAAATACCACCGGAATTCGTTAAGTGCTAAACGAGATGAATGCGTTGGCCTTTACTTAAAACCATCAAAAATAAAATTTTAGGGTCCCCCCTTAAAGTCCCATAGGAAAAAGACACTTCTACGAAAATCTTTCACGCCAGTTTGACTCTCTGCGAATAAAGGCGATAAGCTTCCCGTCGAGCGTGGTAGTCTTAAAACTGCGGTGTACCCAAGCGTCAAATGCGGCAATTTGAAACCGGTACACACTCATCTTAACAGCTGAACCAGCGTTACTGGCGGAAGCTGTACAGAATGTTTTAGAAGCGACAATAAAAAATCTAGGTATGAGACGTACAGTAAAAATACAGGTCCGGAAACAAATCGTGAACAATACAACTCCGAGCGCCTGGACAGCAAAATACGGCACCGTTTTTTTTTTTTTTTTTTTTTTTTTTTTTTTTAAATAAAATGTTAGGCTCCTTGGCGAGGTCTCAACATCGCCAACGAGCCAAACATCCCTCTTCACATCTTAATTATAAGACAGTTCCCCAGTTGTGACAATTTTAGTGACTCTGACAATTGAAATGACTCAAACGAACGAACACAAATGTTACACCCAGCCTGACCTGGAAATCGAATCCAGAACCCCTCGTACGAAAGTTGGCCGCTCAACCGAGCTACGGGGGGTCGGCTTTACAACCATCAGCTGGCATGTTCCTTCGCTTCTTTAGCATTGCGTTAGCCCTCGTGCAGGCGGTTTGAGATTAAGCGAGCACTTTTGACAACTACCTTGACTAGAATGATGATTTTAAAATATTATTTATTGTAACCCTGTACGCTAAGAGCCCTGTACGGCTGCCGCATGAACATTGTTGCAGAGTTATACGAGAAAGTTTTTCTAAGATATACTACTAAACGTGCGCTTGATGCCTTTATGCACGAAAAGAATCCACATTTCAAAGTATACTTTTCTAATTCTTTTATTGATATCGTGTTTAGAAACATGGCTTTGAGGTACCTCAAAATGACCAAAATCGGTTTTTTTTTTCAGACTACTGTCACGTAAAAAATACTCGTAAAACGAAAATTGAGGAGCATGCGCTGGACTTATGGACTTAAATGTATGCACTTTACATCAATAAAAATATAGTGTCTGTACGTATAAATTACTACAACTAACTGGCTTAGCCTACATAATTAATTCACACGAAAACGTGTACAAACGTCTTAAAGATATATATATATATACATATATATATTTATTTATTTATTATAATGAATAATAATAAAAACAAAAGCTCAACTTAAAAAAATCCTGCAAATAATTAATTAAATTTAACACAATATTATTTCATATATATATATATATATATATATATATATATATATATATATATATACTTAGATAAAATGTGACATTCAATGTTTAACTGTGAATTATTCAATTTAAATTTTTTCCGTTGGTTTTCGTAGTTTCTATGGTTCTGTGCTGCGCAAATTGTAACTTTTACATTTTGTTATGTGAAAATAATGTTAATAAAATAAAAACATCATGTACAAACATTAAAAAAAATTAAAGTTTTTAGTAAATAGCACTATTAAAGCGGATGTGTAATAAACAGCTTTACTTTATTCTGGCCTCGTTTAAGTTTCGTGGCCAGAAAACTCTTCAGGAATCCTACATATATATCACATCGTACTTTTAAAACAAGCACTTCTACTGACGTTATCAGGATTGCGACAAACTTTTTATGATATTCGTTACTACCGCTCACAAAATGTCAGTACTCATGACTGAAACACAAATTCTTTCTGAACAATCATCCGCGCTATTTACCGAAACATAAAGGATTTTCTGATGATCATCCAATTAACTAGCGCATTGCAAACAAAGCTATTAGATGAATGGAATATAGTGTAATTTAACATTTATGGAAGCCACATAATTGACTATTTAGCTTTAAATAAATGGAATCGTTTAATATGTTTATTCTCGTGTCTCAATGTTTTATTAACTATACCCATAAACGACATCGCGTTACTGAACTTAGCAACTCCGCAGATATCAAGTTAGAGAAAGAAATAACTTGACTTTAAAGACGACTTCAAGTCTCAGCTAAACTTCGACAGTTCAGACATTTTTCAGACTTTATTAATGCGAAGCAGAACATTTTTTTATAAAAATGCCTGTACTTGCTGTGGTTTTATTTATGCTAGTGAGGTGAGAGTGTTTTACGGCCCTTCTCAAATTACGGGAAAAAATCACTATGGACAGTGTTGTACTATTAATAACAAAGATAGGAAATATACGCGCACCAAATTTAGAACAAGCTAGACAATAATAATGTGTGCATTTTATATTCTAATACCAGCGGATCACATTTCACCTTACATGCTGTGAAGTATACTTGAACCAGTAATAATATTGCAGAGAACAAGGGCTGAAAGTCTAGAATGAAACTTGCAACTCACTGGAACAGTGGCCAAGGAAGTGACAGCAGAGACTCGAGAATCTGTAGATAAGTGCATGTTTTCGCTTCTGTATAGTGTCAATTTTGTTAATTACGTGTACCTTTTTTTATATAAGTTACAACATAACTGGTGTAAATACACATAAGAAGTAACTCTGCATGTGTGTGTATATATGTATATATTATATATTTTTTTGTAAAAATAAACCATACTTACGTAATTTTGTAAACTAGTGATAATGTTACTATATGTTAACTATATAATGAACTGAAATTTTGCTAAATAAGTGATTTAATACAGTCTGGCAAAGTGTTACGGTCACTTTTTAAAACAATACCGAAGCATTGTATTACGGGTATGTGAATTTGCACAGCTGTTTAAATGAAAGAGAGGGCCAACCAACTGTAGCCTTAATATTGCAAGCTTAGGCCTAAGTAAAATTAAACAAATTTAGCCTACTGGTCGTCGAACATAACCGCGAAAAAAAATATCTGTTCGTAATTGTAAAATATAGAACAAAATTCACATAATCGAATTGTGATGGTCTCAGAGGAAATCACGTTGAAATAAGAGTACTGGTACTGATGATGTACACAATCATTAAATGCATACCCATAGTACATTAGTACATAAGAGTAGTAGTTACCAGATTCGTGTTTGCGTTCATCATTAACATTCAACCAAGCTGGACAACTTAATATTACTTGAAAGTGGGAATGTCTGAAACCAGTGACGCTACCAATCAAGAAAAGTTAATGAACTACAAAATGAACATATGAAATTTCAATTTACTTGTTCAATTACGCCTTTTCATACAGCTCGTCTTCGTCACATACACTTGTAAACCTTAAAAAAAAGCTAGCTTCTTTGTTAGTAATAAAATACGTCTTAAAAATGAACCGCTTCATAGAGAGACACGCGCGCGTTTAAAACGACCACTCGACCAACTAACAACGTGTATATCATAAAAAAATTGCTACCAAAAATATTAAATTCTCCACAAAAAGAAACGAACAATAGTCACGTAATTTTATTTAAACTGGAACCGTTATTATAAAATGACAGATTGATAAGCAATTATTGTACTGATTAAACTGTAAAATGCAAGAAGTATTAAATGTTATCGGCTTTCTTTTATCACTTTTTTCTGGCACTTGGATTACCAACTGAAGACCTAGTAAATTACTGAATTCTATGGAATCGATTCCAATTCAGAGCGTTCACATAGTAGAAAAATACAAACGGACCAGCAGTCTGCGAGATCAGTACCTACGTAGCTACACTGCGATAACTTTCGAGATAGAGAACTTCTTGGATTTTCTCGAACTCATAACATGATGACGTTTCTGTGAATCTGCGAGCGAGACTTTTTCCCAGCTACCTCTTCTCATACGTTACTTCTGTGTTGTTTGCCGCCGCTAAATGTTACTCGAACTTTCCAAACTCCAGAGAAGCTAGACCCAGTAAACTACTTTTCTTTTCAAACAACCGACTGTTCATCTACTTCTCTGGCAAATACAGTCGACCAGGAACCAAAATGTCTCCAAGCCGTTTCTCTCGCTATCTTCACTTTAGATTCTTCGAGGGTTTGACGAGCCACGTAAAACTTACTCGCCAATCACTGTCCCTTTTCTCCTACAAAAAAAATCGATTTTTCCCGTACTTTTATTCTTATTCGCTCTCCACTATTAGTATTTCTCAATTTATTCCCGAAAAAAACATTCCTGGAAACAAACGCACAGAAATATGATTGTTTAAATATGAAAAATGACAGTTTAGTTACTAAATAGTTTAAGAGATTTTTGTCGTGGTTTAGAAATTATTCCTTTCGTAACTATGTAATTTGCAAGGAAATTTTTTTGCAATATTTACAAAAAGCCGGGAAGTTACATAATGCATTTCCATATTAATATGCCAAATTAATTTTTTAACATAAACATTTTATTTTTCGTTTCGGGTGTTGCAATATTTGAAAACGTTGAACTGACACGAACGTGTAATTTTCATTCAGTACTGTACCCTTGAATCTGTTAGGAGATTTTGCACAGGTCGTTGGCACAAGCAATAGCCAATTACAAAAAGGTCTAGTAGCAGAAATCAGTGCGTACCATCATAGAAAGTGTATAATATATAATAGACAGTAGAATATTATCATATGTATTGACGTATATTATGTATTGACCTATTCATATTTAACTGCGTCAACCTGATTGTCTGCACTGGTATTTGCTTATGGCCTTGCACAGGGCTGGTTATGATTAACTTATTTTTAAACACGTCTAACTCGGGATAACGTAGGTATGTGTAAACGTGTTAATATTGTGTTTACACGCACAGCACAAGTATCGCGGGATTTACGCCTATTGCAAACAAAGATATGAAACTTACATAAGTCGTGTATGTTTGAAATAAAAAAAGTCTTGTAAACATTTAGTATTAACGTGTCCGGCGTTGTTGTTCTCATTCTTCGGTATTTTCAATTAACTGAACCAATGCGAGTACAAGTATACTGTGAGACTGTCAACTGTCTGAAAACAGTTGAACCCTGTCACATAATCACAGTTGAATTACGTAAGCACACTAGCACACAGCGGTTAGTAGACTATTTTGACTCTAAAGATTTTCACCATTGCTAGAGATATGCAAAATCCGTGTTATTATTTGGGAACAGACTAAACTCCAACTTTTCGCGAAAAGAGTTTTGCCACAGTTTGTTTCAGCGCCTTACGTTCACTTCTGTAGTTCTGCATCATGGTCTGTGGTTGGATGATTTGGCTCGCACGTGGTCCTGGGCTTCTAACTGCATATCATAGTCGTGTGGTGTCGCAGTAACCTTATTTTGATAGGCACAGTCAAATGAGAGACATCACTTCACAAAGATACGTTAACAATAACCATGAAGCGGAACTGCAGATGTGCACGTAATGCACTGAAACAAACTGCAGCAAAATTCAAATGTTCACGGCCCTAATGATGCCATTTGCGTACTAGACTGCTTTACATGCGATTGGTCAATCTACAGTAAGTTGGGAATTTTAACTATTGGCCAGAAGCGTTCCTTACTGCGAGTCACGTCATTATATGCTAACGGTAGAAGACATCGAGACAACGAACAACAGCTTACAGTCTATGCTGTAGTCAGAATCAACGCGAAGTTTGCAGGTGTCTTAACAATTGCTTTACTACATGCCGTCTCGGTTTCCGTACTTGCTTGCAGTTTTTTTAAAACAACATTGACCGTATAACAAGTAATTTTTGACGTTTGTCTGATAACGCTTTTATTTAAGTGTCTAAACGTCATTAATTTTGTTATTGATGTAGTTTAATGTCTGCTAGATTTCGAGTATTATGTTGATAAATTTATTCTTAACATTTTTCGATTTAAAAAGTCCCGAAATTTGTGTGCATAAATAAATTCGTTTTCTTGATAACGTTGAAAACAAACTAATACATTATCTTGCAGAAAAGAAACCTTGCCTGCAGCAAATTAAATTTTTGACGAACATAATTACATTTCGTCGGCGAGGAAGCAAAACCTCGTTTGTCATGAATCTCAAGTTAGCAACAGAACACAGTACAATTATTTGTTTATTAATGACATTATATTTCTGATAACACTAATACTGTAATGAAATCTGAAAAAAAACTACAAACTGCAAATATAAACATATATTTTATTTATTTATTTTGCGGAGAATAGTTTAACATAATTATTTTTATTGCATTCTCCTGAAAAACTTATCAGTTTGACAGAAAAGGTTCTGAAGTGTCACCGACGATTTTGTGTTACTAATATTTTAACTACCGTCGATTATAATGTCGTGTTTTCTTTCTACAAAAATTATATTTAAAATAAACGTTTGAAGTTAAGAAGTGCACAACTGGCGTTGAAGTTAACATTACTGATAAATTGTCACAATAGCACCACAGTAATTTGTTACCGACACCGTAATACCCGTTGAGACAAAGCTAACATGCAGTGGTTCATATTTGTTCTGAATTTGTCTTGCTTCAAGCAAGTGTTTTTTTAGAATGTGGAAAGCCGCTGTTACGACTCTGGCACAAATCGTTGAAGACTACTTTTTTCCTCTACATGAGGCGATAATAACACTTTGCAGACCACACACATACTAGTTTCGAATCGAATTTCGTAAGGGAAATGTCTGCGGCCGTTTAGCGATTTCGCGAAGGCGTGTCGGTGTCCGGTATAGGGGGCGTGGCCAGCCCGGGGGAACTGCGTGGCTGCATGCGTGCAACCACTCTCGTCACCAGATAAAAAAAAAGAATTTCTCGGTAACGATTCTGCGAAATAACATGTTCGAGGTCGGATAAGCACTTTCGGAGTCGACTTTCGAAGACTTTCTTGTCCGTTATTAAGGCTGTTCAAGTGCAATTTTTTTCCCTAAGTTTTGCGTTTTTGTTCCTGTAACTTAAAGTCAAAGAAAATACTATGCAATCATGGAATGAACTTGAAAACTAATTTTGTGAGTTTTTCAAACATAATTACGAATATATTAACACAAAATACTATGTAATGCCAATTAAAAAAAAAAAAATAATCATAACGATATACAAACGCCCAATTTTTTTTAAGCATTTGCACCTACTTAAAAACATTTCTCTGGGATAGGATATTTTGTTCGTATGTAATCAACGTTTCATACTTGGTTAGTTCTAGTTTAAAATGTACCATACAACTAAATACATTAACACATGGAAGTACCTAAATGAATTTCAGTGGATCTTCCTTCCAGTGGTGTATTTAATATTCCGTGTAACTTGCAGATGGACATGGAGCTACGGAACAATTTTCAAATTTGTACTGTCACATAACAAATTTAATTTTCATAACTTAACTAATTATTATTTTTAAAATTCGTCCCTACTTATATTTTCAAGATCCTTTAATGTTTTTCTTGGAAAGTGAGAAGGGGGAGGAGCAAGATATTTTTTTTTAGCGGAAGTAGTCATGAGAGTGCTATCAGGAATTTTCAGGTTGTTTACTCAATCCTCTTTCACGTATATTAATTAACGTTTCGGAAAAAAATTGTTTCCACATGTATTGATTTTTCATGGATCAATAAATAATTATCCTGCAAATAAATAACAAAATACACAAACATTTTCATAGAAGTTTAATTCAAAATTCAGTTAGGGACATTTGCTCCCCCCCCCCTTTTTTGCATGCCACTAAATGACGTCCCTGCTTATACTCACTTTTCTCAAACTAGGACTTTATATAATTTCTCAAAATTAAAATGTTCAGAGAAAAAATAGATAATAACTTTGGCCCACTTGTACAGCAAATTAGATGCTTACGTATAAAGAGAGAGAGAGAGAGAGAGAGAGAGAGTGTGTGTGTGTGTGTGTGTGAAAAATTGCTTAAATCTTTAGTGGCATTTTATGTCTCTAAAGTGCTGTAGCATGTAGCGCCGTATATGATTGGACGACTATAACCCGAGACGGTTAACATGTTTACCGACAAATAACAAACGATAACTCTCAAATGCCCGGTTAAAAGTGAACAGACGAATAACGGAGTAAGAACCTAGGACACTTCCATACTACATTGGAACATAGCAAGCAGCCTACTTTTACAACGATATATCACTCTGTCAACCTATGCCACAGAATAGTTAGTAATACAGAAGTGAAATAGCTGGTAGAATGGCAGACACAGTCACACACGCCAGCAACACGGCGGGAACACTCACCGCCAATCAGAGTAAGGTGCAGCCCTGCTAGCCGACAGACAAGCCAATAGGAAACCTGTAGTAACATGCAGGAGCTGGTAACAACAGCCTAGGACAGCCAATAAGCGGCGAAGTTCGCCCGTATCAAATGAGCTGCCATGTCATTTCACATCTGTAATTTAGTCTGGGTCTACGTCCTGCGTCTGACGAGCGGGGACGATGAAGCAATAAGGTTCAAACTACCGCACTCAACGAGAATGGCATCGCCTCTGTGCTAAACTGGCGTGCAGTGTTTATGTAGTACAGTCTTTTACAAATGGTTCTTTAAACGTTGACCCCACAGTTTCATATGTGGATATTACATAGTTAGGAGCCGGAAAATTTCGCGGATTCAATGACCCGCATGTTAGAATCCATTGTCCTATGCACATTCAAGCCCTGTATATTCGTTCATTGTCTGCTGTTCCACTGAGTAGCAACTATGCTCTGTCCACTCTAAGGTTGCAGCAGAAATACAAATTGCTAACGAATTAAATCAAATCAATTGAATCATATCTTGATCACTCAAATTGTGAGTGTGCTGTAACACAGTTATCTTGTATTTTTTCAATATTTCAAGTTAAATTTACGCAGTGAATACATTTTATGGGCATTCACTTGTATGAATTAGCTGCAACCTTAGAATGGATGGAGTATAGTTGACAAATAGTATGAGTATACACAGGACAATACATTTTAACATACATGTAATTGAATCAGCGAAATTTGCCGGCCCCTATATATACGTAGTAAAGACAAACTCATGCTTCAAGTTTTAAGTTTTATTAACCAGAGTGGAGTTATTGGAGTAAAGAAGGACAAAAAATAACGATTTTTAAAAGCAGTTTTTAGAGGCTCCAACATTGTGCTTCTAATCAGCGTGCTGCATTTTAAAGTACACAAGCATATATTCAACAGCTTAAACTGATGCAAGCGTATTCGAAAATTTCGCAACACGCGTTAACGAAGTCATCTAGCATTAACATAACTTTACATAGGCATATATACAAGCACTTTACGTCCTCCACTAATCTTCAAAGTTAATTTTCTCACGAATGAAAACTGAGAAAATATGTGCTCCTGTGATCCTATACAGAGATTAAAGCTTGGTTCAGAATATTTTAAAGGGTATAAGCGTGTAAATTCCCGTAATTTATTTAATATCACGTCATAAAATTATAGTACTACAAACAACTCTCTCGTACAGGCGATCTAACGTCGAGAAGATTGCAGGTCAGTAGACTAGCGTATAGAGGCTAAGGTGAGGTGTGATCCGCATGCTGCGTCGACCTAAAGGGCGCTCCCTCCCTCAGAGCTCTGGAAAGAGCTTATATATATATATATATATATATATATATATATATATATATATATATATATATATGCGAGTTATATTCATTTAAGGCCTTGTTACGGAATTTTGCAGTAATTTCGAAAATATTTTATTTATTGCTACCTAATACTCATATCAAAATTTCGCTGCGCAGTTTTGACACTTATATGTTATAATTTGTAGCTGAATTTTTTTGTAGAATTATACTAAACGGTCTTTTAGATTTCATTACCCAAATTACCACGTTTTTCGTCGTGAAAATAAGCAAAAATGAAGGAAATTATTTTTTTGCTGGTGAATAGTACATTATTTAAAAAAACGCGTCCACAGTATTGTGCATCGTGTGATTGCACATTGACTCAAATTTTTCCAAAACTTTTGGTTAAAAAATATTTGAGTTATTGGCACCAGTCTGAAAAAAACTCGGGAACAAGCCCTTAAAGCAGGGTATTTTGACAATAACTGAAAACTTTTGTAATGGTTTGCTAACATATTACAAAAGTTACAGTGCGTATGGACATCTAACGTTTAGTTTAAAGCTAAATGCGTACATACATTCTTCTAAACATCTGCAACACAAAAACATTACATCTGAGCTGTCAAATTTTACTTACACGGAACAGCATTAGGTGAGCTTATTTACCTGTCAAATCCTTACACATGCCACTATTAACTTTTTTTTTCCATCTCTGTGCGGCTCACATTTATATTTAGGCTACTATTTTTTAAAGATATGAAAAATATTAACAACTAGGTATCTTCTTTCTAAAAAAATAAATCTCGAATACCTACGATCGTACACTTTTTTTTTTTTTCAATTTTTTTCTTGTGTGGCAATATTTTCCCCGCCCCAATGCAGAAGATTACATTTGCCTAAACTCTGTGACTTATGTACTCGAATATCCCTAATCGTTACTGTATTTCCGCATTTGTTTATTCCTGGGCCAATATTTTATTCGTTTCAATACAAAAATTAAATGTGTCTTACAGTGGCGGCTCGAGGGTTGTTGGCAGAGAGGGCACAAATTGCAGAGAACTGTACACTCGTGTGAACGCGCAGCCGTATATCAATGATCATTAAATACCTACTGTCTACTTATTGTGTATGTGAGCAGTCAGTAATAAGCGGCACCTACATACCAACGTGTCAACTAACATACAACCATATACAGTTCTCTGCAATTTGTGCCCTACCTGGCAACAACCATAGAGCCGCCACTGGTGTCTTTATGTATGTGACTTTAGTACTTGCAAGGAGAACATTTATTTTGTAGCAACAAGAAACCAAAAATGCAATGTGTGCAATGAGGGGTTTCCTCATCAATCTCTTAAAAAGTAGATATATTTTTAATTTTTTTTTTTTTGGTGTTGTAATAAAAATACTCAGTTGCAAAACAGCTAGACAGACGGTGCCCTTAAATGCGTTCAAATGTAAAAAAATGTTTTTATAATTGTATAAAATAGTTAAAGCCTGTAATTTTTGGTGGAAATAATTCTGCACCAATTTTTTTTCAACACCTTACGTGCACATCTGCAGCTCTGCTACGAGTTGAACTGATTGGATGTTTGTAACCCTCAGCATCTTCAAGGTTCTTCCAGCAAATCAAGGACGCATGGTGTTGCAGTTCTGAGGGGCACAGTCAAATAAGCCACCTATCTGCATAAATACACTCTGGTAACAACAATGTGAGAGAACTGCAAAGTTCAAAGTGCTGCAGAATTCATTTGACCAAAAATCACCAGCTCTATAAATGTGCTAGGTTTGTAGATATTACTAATCACCACTTGATTTCCTTCAATGGACAATTTTTAGTAGAATATCATTGCCAGAACGGCATATCAAGGTCAAAATGTATGTTACTACTACTACCAACGGAAACCAACGGATTCACAGAAGTGAAATAATTTACACCAGTGGCGGATCCATAGGAGGGAGGGGGACCGGATACCACCGTTGACCTTTCTTGTATAATTTATCTGTAAAATATAACAAAAATTTTTAAAATTGGTATAATCTATTTCTTGTTTACGAAATGCCTCAAATAGCACTATTTTTCACCTATAAAAACTAAATTTTCCCGGAGGTGGACCTCCGGATCCCACTTCTTCGACTCCGGCCCTCATTCTCACAGAAATAAGGTGCCACGGAATACATGATAACAGTTATGAAAACGTAAACTAATATTTTTAAATTAAAAAATGGCTGGAAAGAAGATATTTTCTCTTAATTATCAATAATCTTTAAATATTTCATTAGGTTATCGATTTGCTTTTTTATAACTTTTACTTAATAGCCCGTGACATTTAATTTCCGTGTTAATTATTTCATTGAAGTAAGTATTCGTTGGGTGTGTGCTGCTGTAAGATGCAACATTTTTCTTTGGCGTGCCGTTATTCAAGCGAAAACTTTTCCTGAGGAGGATAATGTAGTCAACATTATGTAATGCCTACAAAACTAACAGTATTGCATACGATTATAAAGCTATGATATAATTAAACTTAAATGGCCTTAACACAGTTGTTTAAAATGTTTTCTTTACCTCTCGTAACAAGACTTTTGCTACGCAATGATGCAAGTGCAAATTACGCAAAAATTAGCGGTTCGCAAAATAAAGTGATTAAGATTCTTCAATAGATCTCCCCCGGGCATATACACGTCCAGCTGACAACATAACCAGACACAGAATATATATAATCTGCCGTCGTCAAAATATACGAGGCAGCTCTAACGACATCGCACCGAGTTTCAGTGGCTCGTTTCAAGAAAAACGGACGACATAAAATTTGATCACCATAATTATAGCAAGCAGGTGCGGCTGCCAACACGGGATACAGCGCGTTCCCACGCTCTGATTGGATACATACAAAGTTGCCCCTGATTGGCCAGTTCATGTCCAGAAGGACACATTTTGCTAACTGTCTCGCAATACCCTAAAAGTTGCAGAACTTTGTATGAATGTGTTTAAGGAATAGATTGCAGGTAACAACAGCACCCTTGCGCTTATTTAACCGAAGGAAATTTGAAATTCATGTACTTTCCAAGCTATTACAGAATGTTCTTGAACATTGTATACAGGTTCAACCATGTTGTTCTTCATGAAACATCCGAGCTCCATATGTAATTACAAACACTCACACATTATACTTAACGTTCGCAGGGGTAGCAACCTTACGTACAGAAGCACACCTATTTCTCAATACTTGTCTTTGTATCTTAATTTTGAACGATACTTGGAATGGCGGCAGAAGTATTTTGGACATACGCCATTGCGTGTACTTCATACCGCTGTGATTAGCCCGTAGATCCCCAATACAAGAGAGAGATTTAAAATAACCAAAGAACTGCAGATGTGCACATAAGGCATTCACAGGGTATCAAAAATACAGAATACAATAAACGAATTGTATATAAGAAAAAAATTATAATGCAATGTGATATAAATATGTATATTCATTTATAAGATGGTTAAGTTAAGGGGGAGTGTTAGACAATTTTATTGTGTTTTCAGTTTTTCAGGTATAACATTTATTCAAATTGTATTATCAAAATATTCTCTTCGACAAAGCATAGGATATAATCTTGGTAAACTGCTAGATATAAATAATAATGGAATAAGGTGCCTGTACCGAATATGGCCCGCTTAAGGTTCACAAATCATGTATGCCTAAGTCATTAATTATATAACTAATATAACACATGGGTAATGTAATACAGCAATTTTTAGATGGTGTATGTTCATACTGGAGAATAGTGTGTATAGATCCCACATAGACCTCGGCATTACCATAGAATGGTGACTAGTGGGCCATGTTGAAAACTGGGCCAAATTCGATACAGGCACCTTATATCATTTATTTGTCATGCAGAATCGTTGCAAGAGAATTACAGGTTAACTTTAAAGAATTGTCTTGCAATGATTCTGCATGACAAATAAATGTAAGATTCCATTATTATTTATATCAAGCAGTTTACCAAGAATATATCCTATGCTTTGTCGAAGAGACAATTCTGATATTACAATTTGAATAAGTGTTAGGGCTCAAAAACTGGAAATACAATAACATTTTGTAACGCTCCCCCTTAAGAGTAAATTAAAGAACCTGCATGTTTAGTAAAATTTAGATTCTGAGTTAATTTTTAATTCTAAACACATTAAAAATAATAAAAGAATAACAGTACAAATTGATACATTAGATAAAGTAGCACCATACCTCTACTCCACGAGATGCTATGTTTGCAAAAAATATGTTTTTAAATATGAACGTAGGTCCGAAAATTCGCCAAGGTCTCATGACTTACAGTGAAACAATCACGCGCGAGATGGGTCATGCTACTGCGGAATACTACATCACACAATGTCTACCGTCCAATGATAGCAGTCCACAGCTAGCACGGTATGCAATATGCATCATGAACTGTGAACTGAGGTGTAGAAATTGTGTTATTTTCGGACCTTTGTTCATGTAACATTATATGTTCCTACAGACGTGAGGACTGGTCCTCTAAAATATTGACATGCAATGTTGCAACATACTCTAGAAATTCTTTCCTTCCCACGATACAAACTGCGTTGCGGTAAAGATAACTATTGGTGCCAATGATACCACTGCGGAAAAGTTTTATCGTGAGGAAAATTTCGTTAATTTATACAGAAATAGAAATGAAATATCGTACCAGTATTAGAATTGTTTAGCAGTACTCTTAATGGTAAAGTATGTTGTTTTAAGGCAAGTTATATGCTAATTTTTGTAACAAATACCTTGTCATTAAAATAATTATTTCAAACAAAGATCTTTCTGACGCCAAGCGTATACTTGTTAAGTTTTGATTCACTGTAGAGCTAGAATTTTTCAAGTGCAAGCTAAACAGTAACAGGTAAATTATTTCCTCTCTGCATGGAACATTTTTTTAATGTGCACCTGGATGGTTTTTACCTTGAAGATTATACATTATGTACACGTGTGTATGTTACATATGCGTTTCTATACCATTCATCCGAATGCGATGAAGTAAAGTGAAGAGATTTTGGTCAGAACTCAACACTGAGGTCTTAAGCGCTGGTGAAGGGTGACATAATGTAAGAATGGAGTAGCACTGGAATGAAAGAGCGGAAGAAACTTGAGATCCTCGAATATTCCCGTCGACCAACGGCATCGACCGGCACGATTCCTATAGACCAAAATCTGTGGACAGACCCCGCCGGGAAACGAACCCGCCTTGGTGAGGAGAGGGGTTCTAGACACTGTGCCAACCGTCTGACAAAAATATTTATAGCATATATGAGGACAGTGGTTAACATGGGAGGGAGGGATGGGGTGTGGGTGCGGTAGAATTGGTTACGAAAAAATTAACCGGGACAATTGTACTTTTGAAAATGTTTCTAAAACGGCCTTTAACAGCCCTTAACATTATTTCGCAAGATTTAGAATTTCCAAAAAATTTAGTTTCAGAATTTTTTTAGAATAAACGTACCGTAATTTATTACTTTGATATTACGGTCAGTATTATTATGATTAGCTACTTATATGAAATATCGGATGTCCGAAAATTTTTACCAAAATCTTTTTTTTAAACTAAAGTTTTTAAAGATACCGAAAACAGAAATACATATTAAGAATTACTTAAGATATGTTGTAGTATTTAGACTTCACTTTTGCACGACTCAAAGAGGTATTAAATAGAAAACAATGAGAACGAATTCGCGAGCTATAGCTAGTCCTGTATATTTAGTAAAACTTACTTCTTTAGTAGTTTGGCAATTTTTTTGGGCCACTCGAGAAAGGATTACATAGTCATCTGACCAGCCTGTATCCACCCACGCTTGTAGGATGACGCGGTCGTTGAAACCACTCCTCGCGAATTGACAGTTCTCTCGTGATAATTGAACGTCAACAGAGTTCCCGCGAGAGCAAACACTTCTCTAGTCTGCTCTCAGATACATCGATCCTTTCAAACCGTTACCCATACCATCAGTGTTTGTTTATAATATAAGCATAGCACAGCTTAGAAGAGAGTGCAGGTAATTACTTCTTTTTTTTTTTTTTTCATTTTTGATTACAAACTTTTATAGCTACCCCGTTGCTGAAAAGTAAACGGGATAGGACAAAACTCCTTAAGATTTATTGAGCATAAAACTTAAGGTCGGTGCCTACCTAAGATATTGTATCAGGAAACACGATTTCTTTTGTTTTGTCACTAACAAGTATTCAAAAAACTTTAAGATAGATAAATACGCTAACTAACTTAAAGTAAAGCATTCGATCGTAAAAATAACGGTGTTGGCTTATCATTAAGCAATGGTTGTCAACCAACAGTAAAATATCGATTCAGGGAATTGAAGTACAGCTTCCAAATTATCAATAACGAGAAAACTTCCAGGCTTGTAATTACTTAGTTCTGCAACTTTATGCAATTTTTTACGAACACTCTGACCTAAAAACCTGTAGTTGCACCCTTTACAAAAATAACATTACAATAAACTGACGGTCAGAAATAATTTTAGCTACCATCGTATTTGTTTCAGTGCTAATTACTTCAAGCTAAGACACCAATTACAACGACAAATAGAGTTGGCATCGTCATCTCTAAATATTTTGAGAGATATAATTTTGTTCACTAGTGTTGAATGATGTACTGATATATGCATTATGTTTTACCGTCGTAAATCTACGAGACAAAGAAGAAACGAGAAAGCCAAGAAGTAAATTCAACACAACTCCAACTCCTGTTTACTTGTCTGTTTGTCTGTGTATGTTATCTGGTTTTCTGTGACACGCCATTTGCTGCAATGGTGTGTGTCCAAAATACTTTATTAGTTTGTAACTTGCCCCATTGCAAAAATCGGGGGAGTATGAACAGTGGGCGAGATCCTGAGGTGGGTGTACGTGGGCTATCTCGCCTGCCAATGCCACCCCTTTTGGAAGGTGGTCGGAGACGCAGTTCGGTGCATCGCCAGGGGGTTCAGCGGCCCCTGCTGACTTAGTTAAAAGTACACTGCGTGTTAGGAGCGTGATCTCTATCTTCGTCCATTGTGGTAAAGCGCCGGACGGCGGGGGAAAAAAAAAAGTCCTCGATGAGAAGGGTACACAAGGGACAGAGTATCGCACCTTGAAATTGAGATTTATGGGCGTTGGACCATAGCCGTCTTTAGGAAGGCCGCGGCCTTAGATCTGGCAACACTGTCAGGAAGGGTCATTTTAACACTTATTTTAGCTCTCCAAAGACAACGACTCTACCTGATTCGTTATTGTGCCGTACATACCGGCGAATCAGGGGAAGCCATTGCCGTTAGCGAGACAAAATAAGTGTTAAAATGACCCTTACTGACAGGGTTGCCAGATCTAAGGCCGTGGCCTTCTACTAAAGACAGCTGTGGTTTATTTCGCAATGGAGTATGTCCATACAAACAAATCCAGTCAGCTGTGGTAGGACCCGTAAAATTTAATTTTTTTTTTTTTTTATATTTGGGCCAAACACTGTTCAACTTTTACACATAAGAAAACATGTCATTTCCCCAAATAAAAAAAATTAGGCCCCGTAGTTTTTGCATAATCACACATTAAAGTCATGAAATGGCCACTGCGGTGTAGCCAAAATCAAGAAAAGTAATTAACTAATTAAAAATTACAGGAACTGAAAGTGTATCAATGCATTTTATGACATGTTTGACAAAAGTTAGTTTTGAAAATTTGAGCAGTAGCCAAATGTCAAAGTTATGCAAAAACTTACTCATTTTAATGGATTAAAAAAATGCAAAAATTTTGTCATTTGTGTTTACAAAAGTGTCTTGAAGTAGCTCATATAATTTAGTATCAATATGAATTATATTGTTTCCGCAAGTTAATTAGTTTATTTTTATTTTGGCTACGCCGGAACTGCCATTTAGTGACTTTAATACATGATTATGCAAAAACAATAGGTCGTAAATAATTTTTTTCTCGGGGAAATGACATTTTGTCTGACACGTAAAAATTGAACAGCGTTTGGCACTAATATAAAATTATGAATTTTTACGGGTTCAACGCTCTTAAGGATGATCGTCTATAGAAATTTTATTGGCCCAGAAAATGACTTAAAATGAGGCTCTACAAACGAGTGGCCCCTTAATGAAAGGGAGTGTCCTGAGAAAACCAGCCGACCAGCGGCATCGTGTGGCACGATTCCCCACGTGCGAAACTCAGGGGACCGACCCCGTCGGGGATCGAGCTCGAATCACCTGTTTGAGAGGCGAGTAGTCTAACCACTCAGCCGTCGTGGCCTCTAGTAAAGAAATATATATAAATTAGTCTCGTATGAATAAAAACGTATACGGCAGTTTCATAACTTAACATTCATGCCATTCTCATTCAGGACGCGACGCCTTGACGAATGATAGAAACACGGACCTGCTAAGCGCATCGTCAACCGACACTATGAATGAGAGTGCTAATGAAATTAACACGTGACGATTGTAAATGAAATCAATTGTTACGTCACTGCCTAATATTCTTGAAAACCCTCGCCACGTAAGTGCGAAAGCTCTCGCACGTACCTTCTAAAAGCGGCTACACAAATACAATACTTGCCACTCTGTCCCAGCATCATGCTTGCTTTGCCTCTAGCGTGTCTCACTAACAGTTGAGAGGCCGTAGGTTCAGTCTTCAGTGATTAAAGCCAGATATACACATTGGCCCAACACCCGAGCTTGGGTGGAATGAACCAATGTGTAAAGGATGATCTTGGGTTGTTGGCTACGTGTTGGAAGCATTGCCTCTCAGTGTCGGTTCTGCGTCCAACCATCAAATGAATTGGTGTTAACTTATATACTAGTACCGGCTTTGGCGTTGCGTATTTTGCTTTTTCTTCATATTTTGTAGTTTTGGCGGGAAATAAATACTAACTTAATTGAAGCGTTAAAACTGGACCAGTGGCCAAACGAGAAAGTATTGGAGTTAATAATACTATATAAGGAGAAGATTTTGTTGTGGGACCCTCAACACAAACTACGTCAACAACAGTGGCGGCTCGAGGGTTGTTGGTAGGGAGGGAACAAGTTGCCGAGAACTGTACACTCGTGTGAACGTACCGCTGTACACCAATGATCATGAAATATGTACTGGCTACTTATTGTGTTGTGACCAGTCAGGAATAAGCGGCACCTACATATCACCGTGTTAGTGATTGTAGCGTCAACTAGCGCACAACTATACGCAGTTCTCTGCCACTTGTGCCCTCCCTGGCAACAACCCTAGAGCCGCCACTGGTACATAAGAATGTAGGCCATATGCGACAAAAATGTATGGGGAAAGAATGACAATTTTCTTTTTCTTTCACTATTCTGCAAATGCACACACAGAATGACATTTATTTCAGTTACTGCCACATCTGCTTCATTCTCCATTGCCTTGGTTCGATATTGCCTATATTACCGGCCAAGCGTGATTAAGACTAGTGTGTAAACCACTGGCTATTTCTTAGCCGTTTGCCTTTTTGCCTTTCAATATGAACTTAATATATTGGGCCAATCTGAATATCTGGTATACTTGAGACTATATTCTAAATGACTTTTGAATTTACTGAATTAGGTAAAGCTGTTGCTGTTCAAACCGCAATTTTTTACTCTCTTTTTTTTTAGTATATGTTGCAATTTGGTAAACCATATAAATAAACAATAAAATGAAGGTGCCACGATAATAAAGTAACTACAAATTTGTCGTTCGCCTTATCTAACAATTGTTTATTGAAATGTTACTTGATATCAGTTTCAAAAAAAGTCGTTCTTTTATTGAATTATATTTAACCGAAAAAGTTATTTAAAGACACAGAGATGTCATGAAGCAAACTGCATTGAAATGAGTTCCTCGCTTTTACTGTAATAGAGAGTGGGTAATTTTGTCGAAGACAGTGTACAAAACAATCAAACAAACATTTTTGCTTTCTAAAAAAATCATAAACAGTCCTTCGACGCTACCCGGCCCCCCCCCCCCCCACACACCCACACAACTTGTCCAATATTTAGTGACAACGTACACTTTGCTCCCCATCCCTTGTCACCCTGCCCACGTTGTAACATCACTGAGGCAAATAAATCAATTATAACCTCTTGAAACCCAAGATTTTTATTTAACTGCTGTTTTGCCCACAGGGACGTATACGAACTACGTGACTAAGCTTTGTTCGCGTAAATAAGTGTTTAATTAAAATCATTATTACGTATTTTTGTATGGCAATAATGCACGTTCATGGTACAATACCCAATTAATTTATATAGAAAGCTAAAGCTGTCGAAAAACTAAATGCAAATCCGTACTAGAAAGGGCACGGGTTTGGTGCTACAGGGCATAGTCGATTCATTACCTGTTTGTCATTCTCCAAGACAATTGCTTGAACATTAATACCAGGCTTTTAACGAGGCGTTAAGCACTTTTAACTGCAGAAATATGTATTAAGCGGTCATATGTAAAAAAAAAAATTTGAAAAAATCGCTAGATTCTAGTAGTCAGTACAAAAACATTCACGTCACTGTAATTGTACAACTTATATTCAGGTGAAACAGATCACGCCAACGGAACGCGTCACATGGGCAAAATATTTGTTAAAAATATGGGGAAAACCTGTTTACTAGATTGTTCTTTTTCCCCCTAAATTAACTTTTAAATTACTGCAAATTTCAATAAACGTTTTTAGGCGTTAATTATGTACAACGCTCCGTCAAGAGTTTTGAAAGCGCAATTTCGGAACCAGTTTATAGGCGGCCTAAATAGTGCGGAAATGCGCTCAGAGAACTTGAAATCAGACAATCTAACCTTATTCGGTGTACTGGGAGGTAATTTAGCTTGCCGGCCCACTTAAACAACAAGCAACGAGGAAGATGTCGAGACGACAGGTATCCGAACCAGAGGGCCTTCCAATGTAGGACAGCGTTCATCCATGGCCGTCTTTAGTAGAATGCCGGAGTCTTGAATGTGGCAACACTGCATCGGAGGCCTACTGCCGGTCGCCCTTTGGCTGTCCTTGTCAGTGTACACGCCACTAAAGCTGCATTTATAAACTTTGCAGAGACTAGGGTAGAGACCACGATTTTTGGTGAAAAGAATTCTGCAACAATTTGTTACAATACCTTATGTGCACAAATGCAGCTCTGCTTCTTGAGTATTGGCAGAATGTAGGCGTGGCTCATTTGACTGTGCCAGCAGGAACAAGGTTACTGCGACACACACGTCTGTAATTTGCGGGTAAAACCCCGAGAAGCTGAGAATTTAAAACAGCCAATCACTGACCACGAAGCAGAGTTGCATACGTGCACATAAGGCATTGAAACAAATTGTTGCAGAATTCTTTTCACCAAAAATCGTGGGCTCTAGACTAGGGTGGCCAAGAAGTGACAAGCAGTAAGTAGGCCCCCGATGCAGCGTTGCCACATTCAAGACTCCGGCCTTCATTTAAAGACGGCCATGGTAGAGATGATGGTACAACGCGAAAGTGTTGTTCCAACATATCCATCGAAACCTGTACTTTCTTGTAACATATCTGATTCGGTGATATACTTCTGACACAACGAAGTTGTCTGCAGACCAATAACATGCATAAAATATTACAATAGCGGGATTATTATTGGCTCAGTTAAATAGAGTAATAGCTCCAAGCACAAGCTAAAGCCAGTTATCTTCTGGTAAGCTGAATGTGTGTTGAAACCCAGCAAACAGTCAAGTTTTCCCGCGATATACCATCATCTCTAACTATGGGGAATTAAATATTATATCGGAGATAACTTATTAAAAAAAAGGAGAATTCCGAGTACTAGCAAAGTCAAAATTTTTCTAAAGTGGACACCCATGAAACAAATAATCATGTAAATTTCAAAGGTTAATAATAGACAAAATTCACACCGCTGGAAAACAAACTCACAGGCTTCCAATTCTTTCAGATCTCCTCTGTTCGAACGCACGCTTCAGCAATAAATTTTATGAATAAACACACGTTCTGTTCAGGAGCAAAGAAAAAAATACGTTTATGTTTTTGTTTCGACAGTTCTGTTTAAAACGTGAGCTACAAAAAAGAAACACGATATATCAACTTCATGCTTTGTACGACAGCACGTTCAAATGAATGTAGATACAGGCTCGAGATGACACGAGGCGCGGGATGATTTGCGGAGATTTCAAATGTCAAACTGTCTCTCGCTATCGACTCTGTTCCACTATCGACTTTTGACTTGATCGCGGTCGCTATCTGTCGACAAATATTGTTAAAATCTTGAGGTAGCCCTACTGCTTTCTATGAGTTTTGGTTATGACCATGAACAATCATTTCTACTGCTTTTCACGGTAATTATATTTTCATTCCTAAACGAGAGCAGTTACCGAAAACTGTCGCATAATTTTGTTACAAACGGCGTTTAATACGTAGTGATTTTTTTTTCTGAACAAAATATTATATGGATTTGGCATTAGTTTACTAATAAGAATTTCCTTCATAGCATAATTAGCTGAAACAGTTTGACGTTTGGTTTTGAAAAAATATTTAAAATATAAACAGTGTGTTAAACATAAATGTGTAAAAGTTTTTCGATATCGCCTCTTGTTTAGGATTTAAAAAATTACTATCGTAAAAGCAGTAAAAACTATGGATCCTTGCCTTAAATTGAACTTTGTTAATTTATGTCGTATTTTCATACAGCGAAACTAGGGCAGGCTTTTCGATACTTGTAGTTATGCACACACTACATAAGAGTAACATATTCATAACAAATACATATACATTTAGAAAGAATGAAATACCTGGCAATAAAAAACACTACTAACTACTAAATCACAGTTACTGATCAATTGCGTTACAGTTTCTGATATTACGAATAAGTACAATAATACCCATGCTAAGATTGTGGGACAGAAATAATTAACTACCCGGGATATTTATTTAAGGCAAAATTGAAGTTGCATTTCGAACTTAATCTGACGCCCTAACCACGTTACAGTACATACATCACAACATGGCTACTTATTTTTTAAATTATTGACTGATTTAAATGGCAGCAGAATCTTGTACGAGCAACTGCACTATGAAAGAACGATCGTTAATTACTATTATCCCTTTCATTCTAATAAGTCAGCATATCTTTGTTGTTGGAGTATTTATGTAAAAAGCCAAACAAATCTGCTCTCGCTTAACTGAAATTAATTCGCTTAGCTAATTAAGAGAAACCTGTAAGTAAACAAGGAATAAATCCAACCGTAACTGATTTAGGGTGAAATTGGCAGTTAACTATAGCAACAGCCAATGAAGTGAGCTGACTCTCAGCTCGTCCTCCTTAAATTGTACTTTAGATATGAACCTAAAATTTTGTTTCGTCTGTGTCTCCGCTCTGTTTGAATTTCGCGCCGCCTACTCGGGTAGTCATGAACGCTAATTCAGGGTGATGTGCCTTTCCCCCCTTCCCTCTTCCTTCCTCCTGATGCAATTCCCACTCCTCCTGCTCTACTTTCCCCTCCTTAGCAACCCTCTCATCTGACCCCTACCTGTTTGCCTTTTCCCCTCTTTTGGATTTTGCGCATGCGTAATAAGCTGAGCTGAATAAGTATTGTTCTTTTTTAACCTGAAGCCTTCACTTCTTCTCTTCGACTGGTTCAGAATGGCCGTCCTTTTGATGGGTCATAATGAACTGTACACATCATGGAACAGGACTTCGATTCGTACAAGGTATTGATCAGCTCCATTAACGATTCACTATTTTTCAAGTTACTGTAGGTGCGTTTGTTTTAATGATTATGTTCTTACAGTTTTTACTGTTCAGTGGCCTTACGCCAATTCTATTTCAGAAAGTTCAGTTTAGCTTACTAATGCTCGTGTTTGCTTCAATCCAAACACGATGCTTCAATATTGTTTGAGTTTGAAGTTTGATAAAGTGGTTTGCATTGCCACGTTGTTGGAACACGCGTTTTTGAATACGTTTTCGCTTAAACTGATCTAATGCCTTGTATCGATTCCTTCCCTGTCACACACACATACATACAATGTATAACTGTCAGAATTTTAATGGGTCGAATGCAACTCTTACTTGTAAAATGATTTGCAATAATGTTCAAATTAGTAAATGAGGAAAATAATGTCGTTTGTCAAGA